>NW_020869374.1:655335-657835 GCF_003789085.1 Penaeus vannamei | reverse complement strand
TTATAGATTAATCTTAACCTTACAAAACATTTTCAAAGACATTTTCAAGCTCTTATTCAGAGAACACCTTTGGACTCTGGAGGTGTAAAAATATAGTTTACTTAACACCAGATCATTTGATTCAGTAAGTATGCAGCTATTTCTTTCCAATTATCATAATAATGGTTTAAAAAGTAACAGCACCCCACTGTGACTATGTCCCTCCCACTTCTGCCAGCAACCATTCCTAACACCAGGTTTTGCCCTGTACCCTCTTTCCTATCGTTGTATTTTCCGAGTTGAAGGCTCTACCCACACGCACCCCCACTGTCTACCATGAACTTGTCTCCTCCCAGCATTTATGACAACAAATGTTCTTTATCTTTTATTCATTCTTTGTCTATGCTGATTATTTCATACATCACTGAGCATAGGTTTTCCCTTTCTTTTGGACATTGTCCTTGGATTTTCCATATCTCAGTGTGGTCATTAGGCAACCATACACGAATATCACAAACTCAAAGGCACACAGAAGAGAAACAACACTCCCTCCCTGCATTCCTAAATCCTCACACTATCAGACTACTTTCCTATCCATTCCAATCTCTAAAAACTAATTCTAATTCGTCTCTTGCCTCCACACTTTTGAAGTGTCTACCTCACTAACACCTTGACAGACATCCATCATTTCATAGCAATTCAGGAAAAGGGAGAGAAGGTTATGATATCCACACCAAACAAGACTTCTCTTCAATTTTATCTTCGGAAGATAAAATCAGACTCACTTCAAATGGCTGATATCTGAGACCTGTCTCCATTAAACTATATTTTCAATAAAAGTCTAATTCATCTTGATCTTCGTGTAAATCAACATCCAAGACATTTATTTATGTAATTCTATTAGATCAAGTGTCCGGCAATCACATTTTTTGACTGTCAATAGAGGAATTGTATATTGTTTATCTTTTATCACTGAATTGCTACCCCGTGAAAATTAAGCAAACAAATGCCACAAAAACATTGGTCGTCTTTTGTTTTTTATTGATTATTGTGTTATTGTTTTTGTTATCATTGTGTTTTTGTTATCATTGTTGGGTTTTTGTAATTATTGTTGGGTTTTTATCATTAATATATTATAATTATTGCTACAGTTTTCATTATTGTGTTATATCATTAATGTTATAGATACCATTATTCTGTTATCATTAATATTCTATAATAGTTATTATTTATTTTATAGTTATAATTGTGTCACAGTTATCATTATTGAGTTATCATGAATGTTATAGTTATTATTGATTATTGCTTTTAATCATTGTGTTTCATTATGATTACAGTTATTATCATGATGTGAATATTGTTCATCATCATGATGTGAATATGTTCATCATTATCTGTGTTACTGTTATTATGTTATATCATTGTGTTATCATTCCTGATTATAGTTATTTAATTGTTATTATTATTAATATTTTCATAGTTATTATCATTATGGTATTATTATATATTACAGTTATAATTATTGTGTGATTATTATCAATTACAGTTTTTATCATTGTTTATAGTTATCATATTGTGTTTTATTAACAATAGTATTAGTGCTGTGTTATCATTAATAATAGGTATTATTGGTATGCATTAGTTATCATTATAGACAAATTTTATATCCATATTTAGCCGTAAGTTTGTGATTTGATAAATTGATTTCAGTTGTTGTTATTCTTTTGTATTTATTGAGCTTACCTCTGTTCATAATTTCGTGTTTATTCTGTACGTTTGCTGTTGTTTACAATATCACTTTTTCAGCTATCTACTATCACCATTATCATTTCCATTATTCTTGTTATTATTATTATTATCATCATTATTATCATCATCACTACTGTTATCCTTATCATTATTATTATTGTTGTTGTTGTTGCTGTAGTTGTTGTTATCATTATCATTATTATTATTATTATTATTATTATTATTATTATTATTATTATTATTATTATCATTATTATTATTATTATTGTTGTTGTTACGTAATACAGACAGATTCACGTGTAAGCGCCTGTCCCACGGGGTTCGGTGAGCAGCCTTTGACGAGTGTATTCGCACTCAGGGCACTAAATGAAGTTGGCGGGGTGAAGGACAAACAGGTAGCAATCCACGGTTTATTTACAGGAACTAGTCATTTATATTCGAGGAAATGCGGTCACCTCACACATGCGCCCAGCTTGATCACCTTATTCCGTCTCTGTGTCATCAGAGAGAGCAGCGCAATCGAGATCGCAGCTACCGTCTCGGACCGTCCTCGCTCTTCCAGATCTCTTTTCGAACGGCCCGCCACTCCTCTCTCGGAGCCAATCACGACGCCGGATTCTCGTCCCGCCTTGCAGGCAGCCAATCACGCAACGGCGCGTTTTTGGCGGGCTTTTCGGCGCCCCGAGCATACACTTATTTTGGCGGGCTTTTCATCGCCACGAACACAAACACACTTACATTATTATAGTACACTTTTTGTAACATTATTATT
>NW_020869374.1:645335-647835 GCF_003789085.1 Penaeus vannamei | reverse complement strand
TTATTGTTATTATTATTATTAACATCATTACCACTATAATTATCATTATCATTATCATTATCATTGTCTTTGTTGTTGTTATTATTATTATCATCATTATCATATCTGATTTCATAATTATCATCATCATCATCATTATTGTTTTCATTATCATTATCATCATTATTTCTTCCGCCAAGGTTATATTTTGATAGTGTTGGTTACTTATTTATTTATTTATGAATTTTGAACAGAGGTGTTAATATCCGAATCATTAACTAGATCCAGGATTTTTTTTAATTGCATCATTTATCCTTATTGCCGCGATAATAGGGACAGTTATCATTATTATCATTACGTTTATCACCTCCGCCATCATCATCATCATCATCATTATTATTGTATTATTTGTTTTTTAATTGTTGCTATCATGATTATTAAAATTTGGTAGTGATTAGGATCATGGTGCTTCTAGTTATTATTACTATTATTGATATCATCATTATTATTATTATTATTATTATTATTATTATTATCATCATCATCACTATTAACATAAGTAGTAGCAGTAGTAGTAGTATCATCATCATCATCATTGTTATGAATATCATCATCACTATTATTATCCTCAGCATTATTATTATTATTATTATTATCACACCACCACCATCATCACCATCAGTATTTTTATTGCTTTTGTTGTTTTTTATTTAAAGAATCATTATCATCATTATTATCATCACTATCATCGTTATCATTGTCATTATGATTATTGTTATTCTTCTTCCCTTTACCACAAATAATAATAGTAATAAATAGCATTATTGTTATCATCATCATCATTATCATCCTTATTATCATTATCATTATTATCATTGTTACTGTTATTTTCATTCTTACCATTTTTATCATTATTGTTAGTATCGTTATTTTTGTTATTATTGTTATTACCTGAGACAAGGAGGTTATGTTTTTTGTAGTTGGTTAGTTAGTTTGTTTGTATGTATGTTTGTTGGTTAGCAAGATAACTCAAAAAGTCATGAACAGATTTTTATTCATTTATTATATTTTTTTATTTATATTTATTTATTTATTTATTTATTATTTTATTATTTTATTTATTATTATTTATTTTATTTATTTTTATTTATATATCTATTTATCTATTTACTTACTAGAGATGTTTGTTAGCTCAGTTACCCCTTGTTTGTTTGTTTGTTTGTTTGTCTGTTAGTTGGTTAGCACGATATCAGTGACCCTATTAATTACCATGGCGGAGGTATGCGCAATTATCATTCATCATAATTATTCTCATTATCATCGTCATAATTATTCTCATTATCATTATCATAATTATTCTCATTATCATCATCATAATTATTCTCATTATCATTATCATGATTATCCTCATTATCATTATCATTCTTGTTATTACTATCACTGTTATGATCATGATTGTTACTCTTATCATTATTATTACTATTATTATTATGACTATATCATGAAAATTTATTATAATTGATAATGATGATATCAAAGATGATAACGATGATGATATTAATAATAATGATAATAATATTTAATGATAATAATAACGATGATGAAAATAATAATAATAATAACAATGATAATAATGTCATTATTATTATCATGATTATTATCATCATTATCAAAGTTGCTGTTATCATTTCTTTCAATGTTATTGATGTTTTTGTTATTTTCACTATCATCATCTTTATCATTGTTATTATTATCATTATTATTTACATGATCATTCTTCTTATTGTTATTATTTATACCATCACTATCATTAATATCATCATGATAGTTATTATAATATATATATATATATTTTTTTTTCTTTATTGTTTATTGGTATTTCATTTTTTCCTAATTCATCATACTTATTATACATCTCTATATTGTAACTGGCGTGATTATCAATTATTTATTTTCCTTTTTATATTCTTTTTATTTTGTTCTATCTATTTGTATTTCTATTTTCTTATAATATTTTTGGTATTTCGATTTTCTTATCCTATCTATTTGTATTTCCATTTTCCAATTATATCCATTTTCATTCTTATTTCTTACACATCATATTTATTCATGTTTTATTGATTCACATAATTACCCACATATTCATATTTCTTACATACCAAATTTATATTGATTCATATCATTATTTATTTCTTATTTATTCATGTTTTATTGATTCACATCAATAATCTATTTCTTACATACCAAATTTATTCATGTTTTATTGATTCACATCAATAATCTATTTCTTACATACCAAATTTATTCATGTTTTATTGATTCACATCAATAATCTATTTCTTACATACCAAATTTATTCATATTTTATTGATTCACATCAATAATCTATTTCTTACATACCAAATTTATTCATGTTTTAATTGACATACAAATTTATTCATGTTTTATTGATTCATATCATTGATTTATTTCTTACATACCAAATTTATTCATGTTTTATTGATTCACATCATTGATTTAT
>NW_020869374.1:640335-642835 GCF_003789085.1 Penaeus vannamei | reverse complement strand
TCTCTCTCTCTCTCTCTCTCTCTCCTCTCATCCCTCCCTCCTCCCTTCTCTCTCTCTCTCTCTCTCTCTCTCTCTCTCTCTCTCTATCTATCTATCTATCTCTATCTCTCTCTCTATCTATCTATCTCTCTCTCTCTCTCTCTCTCTCTCTCTCTCTCTCTCTCTCTCTCTCTCTCTCTCTCTCTCTCTCTCTCTCTCTCTCTCTCTCTCTCTCTCTCTCTCCCTCTCTCCTCGCTATCACTCCCTCCCTCCTTTCAATTCCCACTTTCTTTTCATTCCCTCTCTCTTCTCTCGCACAGTGGCTGCCGAATGACCTGCGACAGAGGCTACCAGGCTAAGATGCGAGGCCGTATCTACCTGCTCTGTGACCACAGCACAGGGAAACTGACGTATAACGGCAAGCCTTGGCGGGAATCCGTGCCCAGATGTGTTCGTAAGTCTGCATTCTTGGTTCTGTGTTGTGTTCGGATTAGTAAGATTTTTTTTTTGGGGGGGCATGTCTTTGTGTGATTAGACTTTTGTGTGTGTATTTGTGATTAGATTATTGTGTGTATTGTGTGTGTTTGTTTGTTCTGTGGGTATGTGGATTTTAATTGATTTTTCCCTCTTCAGTTAAATAATCAATATTAGCATTTTAGTATTATTAAGATTATTACATTGCAAATAGTTGCTTAATGAGTACTTCTGTTATTTGAGAATTTGAGATTAAATATGTGTATGTGTGTTTGTTGGTTTTGTTTGTGTGCAAGGTTTAACTACACTAGTGTATACCACCGCTGCCACCATAACAGATAGCATATGGGAGGGAAAAAAACGTAAATTTCTCCATTCAGAACAGAGCTTTGAAACAAACGAATAAATAGATAAATAAAAGACGAGATACTAGCACTTGCTTCTCTGCTTCAGGATTGTCCCAAGCCTTCGTGGGTCCCTGAGCAAAATTGGGCAAATGAACAATGATATGAACAGATTTATTTAACAGGAAAAATTGTGTCCTAGCACTTGTACATACCTTCTATATAGACTTAGCGAGCTATTGTGCTATATATTCAGAATTAAGATTAAATTTGCACGTTGATATGATATACACACCGAGAGATCAACAATTGAAAAACATATATAATTAGCAAGGGACAGATAGGGTACAGAGGATAGAATTTATAGTGAAAAACTACAACAAAGCAACTTGTGATAAACAGGGTATTATTATCATTATGACTATTGCCATCGATATCATCATTTTCATCAATTACTATTTTCTTAACGTCACCATTATCACTATTCTTGTTAATAAGAATAGTATCACTTCGATCTGCATACACAAAAACATAATGAAACGATACAGTATGTATTTGTTTTAGAGGATATGTATGAAAACGTGATGTGTGTGCACGCGCGTGTGTATGTATCCATATCAAATAAAAGAATAATAACCGTAGATAGATTATTAAAAAGAAAAAATATGAAAAAAGGGAAAAAAAGTAGAAAAAAATTATTATTTTTCAGGTGAATAATACAACCGCAGCTGGCCTTGATCCCCCTCGTTCTGAAGTGTACCGCTGTTTAACCATAATCCTTTCTTATGCTTGTTCAGTTCCAGTGTTATGCGCAAATAATTGTTCATTTACATGCCTAGTACTTTTCTTGTTCAGTATCCGGTGCCATGAACAAATCAGAGGTGATTTTTTTGTGTTATTTTCCTGTTTTTTTAGACGTGAGAACTGTTAATCACTTGATATTGCATCTATAATGAAGATGGATTCCATAACAATTGCAAATACTCTGCATTCTCCGCTGTATGAAATAAATTACGGTCAAGCTAATGGAATATGTTTTATAAACCTTGCAGCTGCAATGTGTTATTTCGACTATGGTTTTTAGGATACGGAAAGATATACCATCCCCGAAGACATACATAGGCATGCATAAAACACACACATACATATGTATATGTATATATATATATATATATATATATATATATATATATATTATATATATATATTATAGATGTATATATATCATATACATTTATATATATTGTATATGTATTATATATGTGTGTGTGTGTGTCTATCTACCTGTCTATCTATATGTATATATTTATTATATATATGTTTGTGTGTATGTGTGGTAAGGTCTTCTGTCGAGGGGAAGCCCGAATCACGAAGCCGAACGGACCGAAGGAGGGAGAGGAGGGAAGGGCCTTTCACTTCCCCATCAGGAGACGCAAAGTCCCATGTCCCAGTTACATATCCCTTAAGACAGACCTGGGCAAACAGAGGCCGGACAGGGACTAAATATATAATTTAGTGAATATATAATTTGGTAGATATACAAGTTAGTAAATATATAATTTATTAAATATATACATTTATTAAATATATGATTTATTAAATATATAATTTATAAATGTATAATATTATAATATATATATTTTAAATATATAATTATTAAATATATAATTTATTAAATATATAATGCACTAAACATATAATTT
>NW_020869374.1:625335-632835 GCF_003789085.1 Penaeus vannamei | reverse complement strand
GTATGCGTGTGTTGTGTGTGTGCATGTGTGTGTGTTATGTGTGTGTGTGTGTAATGCGTGTGTAGTGCGTGTGTGTGGTGTGGTGTATGCGTGTGTGTGCATGCGTGTGTATTTGGCGTGTGTGTGTGTTGTAGTGGTGTATGCGTGTGTGTGTATGCGTGTGTTATGCGTGTGTTGCGGTGTGTGTGTGTTTGTGTGTTGCGTTGTGTGTGTGTGTGTGTTGTGTGTGTGTGTGTGTGTGCCTGTGTAGTGTTGTGTGTGTGTGTGTGTGTGTGTGTGTGTGTGTGTGTTGGTGTGTGTGCCGCAGTGTGCGTGTGTGTGTGTGTGTGTGTGTGCGTGTGTGTGTGTGTGTGTGTGTGTGCTGTGTGTGTGTGTGTGTGTGTGTGTGTGTGTGTGTGTATGCGTGTGTGTGTGTGTGTGTGTGTGTCTTATGGCTCGTGGGGTGGACTGAATTCCTTCCTCTGCTGAGTGTGTGCCAAGATATACAATAGGCATAGAAACATCCGCAATCATTAGCATAAACAAATAATCATAAATAAGTGGCATATCACAAGGTAAATCTTAATTAACATTATCATAAGAACAAAGTAATATTCCTCTCCTGATAATCAACTTTTATGCTAAATTTTACATTACACCCTCTTTTTTCTACTAATTATAAATCAATAATCATTGACGGAATCAACACCCACATCCCACAATCTACCAGTATCTTTCCATGATTTTACTTGCATATAATACAATTGTTCCCCTTCCTTTTATTCTTTATATTTCCCTCTCTTACACTTTACTTTATGTTTTTGTTAATACATATGTATATATGTGTGTGTGTGTGTGTGTGCGTGTGCTGTGTGTGTGGTGTGTGTGTGTGTGTGTGTGTGTGTGTGTGTGTGTGTGTGTGTGTGTGTGTGTGTGTGTGTGTGTGTGTGTGTGTGTGTGTGTGTGTGTGTGTGTGTGTGTGTGTGTTGTTATCTGTCACATCCCGGCTTACGAAGCCACACTATCTTTTTCATTTTTTTACTTATTGCTTCACTTTCTAATCCATTGTTTTTCTTTCTTTTAACGTGAATTATGCACATTCACATAACCCATGGCTAACAGACTAGACCACCCATAGCTCAAACCTCTCCGTATTTAACATGTATGTGTAGGGGTTGTGTGTGTGTTTGTGGGTATGAGTGTATACATGTGCATGTGTGTATGTTTGTGTTTGTGACCGTGTGTATAGGTATGTGAATATGTTTGTGCGTGTGTGTGTGTATGTGTGCGGTGTGTGTGTGTGTGTGTGTTTTAGTGTGTGTATGCGTGTGTGTGCGTGCTGTGTGGTGTGTGTGTGTGTGTGTGTGTGTGTGTGCGTGTGTGTGTGTGTTTATGTGCGTGCGTGCTTGCGGGCATCCTCTGTGTATGCATGGTTGGGATTTACCAATAGACCCTGGAGTCCATCGCTGAAATTGATTTGTCGCGCAGTGTACCATAAACTCGTTTCAACTGCACACCCAGTTTTCCATGATCCAGCACTTTCACAACATAGAGCTGCTGTAAAATGCATTTAGAATCCGAAGTAACGTCTAGAGCTCACAAATTCATTATTCCGGCCTAGCACATGTGTCTACGTTAATTTAATTGTGAATGTTATATTTTCTTGCAATAAACAGTAATAATCGAACATATAAACTGGCCTAAAAACAACCTCATACGAATTTTGTCGAGCAACCCGACCTGAGAGGTTGGCTAAAGATATTTCGGATGAATTTTAACTATTCCTAATGATTCTTCACATGAATAATATGCATATAAGGAGTATTCATATGAGATTATTATGTGAAGAGTATCCACATGTGTTTATTATAGAAAACGTTTTGCTGGTTTTGTGATCCCGTAAAATTGTTAGTAAACACAAAATGACACTAAACGTTTAACAACACAGTACCGCATGAGTGTAAACATTTAGTTATTCTTCAGGTAATTTTATGTTTTTTATCTTTTCTGACGAGTAATGTTATTTTTTAGATTGCATTGAGAATTTAATCTAGTAGGAAGATGCAGATTTCTTGTTATTAGTGTTATGAGCTACTGAGTGATGCGAGTAGATGAAATATGAGCTTTATTATAGACGGCTTTACTATGAATTAGTGTGGCATCATGACTCTATCTTTAGACTAAACTTTATAACGAAAGGAACATGCAGATTATAATAAAATTCTATAAACATAATTACAAGCTATCCTTTATATAAACATACTAGTTATATCATATATCTTACATTGCACAAGTTTTGATGTTCATGTAGTATAATGTTCCATCATTTATAGGTATAGGTACAGATCAACTATGGACCAAGAGACGGCAAGACTTATGTTTGAGGAAGGCGGAACGCTCGTCCTCCTCGGAATGCCATATGGGACAGAGTTTGGCATTGACATGAACTCATGGAATATTGCCGAGAAATTCAAGGGAGTGAAAATGATACCGCCAGGTTTACATTTCATCTATTACAGGTTTGTGCTATGTTGTAGTTGTTTGCTTTTGTTTCTTCTTGTGTCTGTCTATCTGTCTATTTTCTTTTCATTTCATTTACAACTCTTTCAGTTTTAGTTTTTTTCTTCATATTTTGACTTAAGGTTGATTAGAGTAGGAAAGTATTAGTTTTTCTCATATTTTGACTTAAGGTTGATTGGAGTATACAAGTATGCAAGTATGAAAGACAAAGCCTACTAGACCAGGCCTCATTATGTTTAGTTGTTCATAGATGGGAGATACTCAAATGGTGCACAACACACCTTTTGCCATTAAGATAAAGGCCAATAATCCTCTACCATCTTTATTGGAGCAAGATGAAGCCTTGACTGATTTCTTTTTGGCAGTAAGTTGCCAGAGAGGTCAACAAACCCTTTGTTGGATATTATTGAAGCAATCACTTGAGCTAGAGTGTAGATATTTTTTTTATATATTAAAATCACATTCATGCAGTTAAGAGACAGGTTTCTTAATTTTCAGTTGATATGATATACATATACACATACATATATGTATATTATATACATATATATATATATACATATACATATATATGTATATACATATATATATATATATATGTATACGTATACATATATATGTACGTATACATATATATAGTATATACATATATATACATATATATGTACGTACGTATGTATATATATACGTATATGTACGTATACATATGTATACGTATACATATGTATGTACGTATACATATGTATGTATATATATATATATATATATATATATATATATATATATTATATATATATATATATATATATATATATATATATAATGTATGTATATGTATAGATAGATATAGATTTGTGTGTGTGTGTGTGTGTGTCTGTGTGTGTGTGTGTGTGTGAGAGAGAGAGAATGTGTGTGTGTGTGTGTGATTTTTATCCATATTTGGTCATTAGTTAAATTTGACATACCACGTTGCAACCTCTTTTCTTCCCATCAGTGCGGTGAACCGCGAGGGAGACACAGCACCAAGAACAGGCTTCTTCCATGTCTTCAAGCAGAGGGAGGTCTTAGTCAGGCACTACGACCCAGCTACTGAGGATCTCAAGCCAGGCAAGTGTAGTGTGGAATGTGTTGCTGCTGTTATTCGGAAGTCTGACTTTTAGGGAAATAAGATCTTCAGCCTTAAAAAGAATTACCTGGACTTAATCAGGTCTATGGTGAAAAGTTCTTATATCATTTTTCAAGTAGCTAGTTCCTTTTCTCTTTCGATTTCTCCTTTTTTGTGCGTGTGTTTTTCTCTCTTTCTCTTTATCCCTCATTCTCCTACACTTTTGTTCTCCTCTTTCCTTCTCTTCGACTTTCATATTCTTTCTCTTTCTCTCTATCCTCTTTTTGTCTTTTTCTCTCTTTCTCTTTGTCTTTTTTTCTTGATTTATGTTATTACATTCCTCTGTCTCTTATGCCCCTTTTCTCTCTTTCCCAGCTCCTTCTTTCTCCCTCTCTCCATCCCACCTCCCCTCACCTCCCTTGCTCATTAATGGTAATAAGCCATGTGTATTTATTATTTTTTAAAATGATAATGATTATCATTATTATTATTTTTTTTTTTTCAACACAGACACTGACGAGGAAGAGGTAGCTAGAATCCGCTCCAACCTGCGCAATCTTGACCGCAACCTCGGCGCTTACCCCATAGAATCATGGAAGAAGTGGGTTTCATTGTCCCAGCACGTCAGTCCGTCAGAATTGCAGAGGATGGAACCCATCTCTGGTAATATTTTTGGACTCCAGTTTTGAAAGATTTTACTGCTTTTCAACTCCTTTCTTTTCTTTTGCTTCTTATTATCATCATCATCACCATCTCCAATCATCATCATCATCACCTTCACACTAATAATATCATCATCACAACCATCACCAATCATCATCATCATTATCACCTTCACACTAATCATCATCATCGTCATCATCACCATCATCATCATATCATCATCATCATCAAATCATCATCATCATCACTTTCACACAAATCATCATTATCATCATCATCTTATCATCATCATCATCAATGTGTTAATCTTCGTTTCCTTTTTTTTCCCCTCATGTCTTTTAGAGAGAAGGGATTTTTTTGTTTTGTCTACTTGTTTCTTTCCTTTCTTTATTCTTCATTCCCTTCATTCCTTCTCTTTCTCCTCTCATTAATTCCTTTATCTCTTCTTGTCCCTGCTTTTCTTTCTTTATCATTTGTGTACATCTTCCCTCGCTTTATTCTTTGGTCCCTTCACTCCTCTTCCTCATTTTATTCATTCGTTCTTATCTCTCCTTGTCTCCTTGCTTCTCGTTCTCCATCATTTGTGTATTATGCCTTGATATGGAGTGCTTATATAATGTAGTAATTATACTTTTTATTATTTCTTTGTCAATTTGTTTTAACATCTGTTTTGTTATTTACTTGTATGCAGGATAAGAGTCATGTATAATGTTATGGTAGTATATTAAGATATAACATTGCAACTTACAGAAGGAACTGATAAAATAGGCATTAGTATTACAGTTACTGTACTGTAGTGTAATATAAATGGTTTATGTTTTCACAGTTATAATTATAATTGGTTCTATTCTTGTTGTTATGGTATTCAAAATTTGTTTTATTGTTGTTATTATGATTATTATTGTTATAGCTGTTATAATTATCATTATCATTACTATTTTCATCATCATTATTACTATTAGCCATTATTATTATTTTTACAATTGTCATCTTCATTATCATTAACATTATCACTGTTACTCCTTATTTCAGCTTATCTCTTTAATACATGTCACCCCCATCCAGTTTCTCTTCTCCATCAAGACTGATTTGACATATTTATATTCTACACTTGCATCCCTACTTCCATCCTGATAAAATTTTACTAATCCTCTTTTTTTGTTTCACTTGCCTGGCCTCACCTCACCACACCTCACTTCCATCGCCCTTCTCCCTAAATTTCCTTATTATCATTAGCTTCCCCTTCACACAGGCAAGATCTGCTCTGTGCCTGAATTAATCCATCAGAACAATCCATCCGAGGCAGGGGACGTGGCCACCTCCCCCTCGACCTCTGGCAAGTCCCCTGCAGGAGTATTCAGCAACCACTCCTACTTAAAGGACCCAGATAAGGGGACCCAGAGCCCAGGGGAAGACAACAAGATCGAGCAGATAACAGAGTACAGTGACTCGGCAGAAAAGGAAGGTTCAGCCCCTAAGAAAAAGTTGCCGGCTCTTCCCAACATGGTACAGAAGCCTGGTACTGAGATGCGGTTCAGCAAGTTCCCAGCAAGACCATATCGTGAGGGGGCGACGCCCAGTGAGATAACGCGATACAGCCTCGACTCTTCTTATAGCATTGGGCAACTAGTTAAGGGCATTGAGAAGTAAGTCTCTCTCTCTCTCTCTGTTTCTTTCTTTCTTCTCAGTGCTGATGTTATTTATGGCTGTTATTTACTTAGTATTGTTAAATAAAAAAGTGACTAAATGTATTTTAAGATTTAAAAAACAAACATCCCACCCACACCATATGCAATCACTTCTCCAGAATTTACCCCATCTCCACCCCCAGGCCAGAGAGTCTGCTCGCGGAATTGCAACTGGCATTCATCTGCTTCCTCGTAGCCCAGGTGTGGGAAGGCTGGGAACATTGGCGTAAATTAGTGCTGGCCTTGTGTAGTGCAGAGGAATTCATTTGCCAGAACCCAGCCTTGTATGAGAAGTTCCTCTCGGCACTTCACTTTCAGGTTCATGAGGTATGTGATGGAATTTAAATTCACTAAAACTTTTATTTTGGATAGATGGATACAGATGTGTATGTGAATTTCTCATATTTATAACGTATGATTTATGACTTCCATTTATATTTGTTGCACTTTAATACTCTTATTGTCTTGTTTCAATTTGTGAAATATAAATTGATCATATTAAGCATAGCTAATCATTAGTAAACCAATTTAATTTCCTTTCTTTCCCAGGTACCTGAAGATCTCTTCGTTGATATAGTAGAAAGCAACAACTTTCTGGCATCAGCATTAACATCTTTATTTGCAAACATCAGCGACAACAGTGAGAGCCTCCCAGCCTCTTTAGTGACAAAGGCTCGCAAATTTAAGACTCATATTTCAAACAAATTCAAGTGGAATCTTACATTCGAAGATGATGGAGATGATGCACCTGTTGTTGTTGAGATATGAGTAATTGTCATGTTACTGTAATTATGCTACATGTATACATATCCCTAATGTAGGAATAAATGATTCATAATCTAAAATCTTCTCAATGATTTTGCTGTTCCTGTAATACTTGGAATACAGTGGAGACACTGACATCTATATTAAAATAATTCTAGATCACAAAGCCAGTGGATAATAGGCATGCAATGATAAGAATGCCTGCTTTATATGTTAATTTGATATTTATCTAAAAAAAAAAAAAAAAAAAAAAAAATGTTCCTAAAGCTCTTTCCTTATTTTCCCTTCATTTAGGTAAAGATTCATGAACCAGTATAACACAAGGAAAAAATAATAACTCTAATCCATATAAACATCCATAATGAATCATTCCAAAGTTACTTATTAATTAAACTTTTCAAATATTTGCCAGGTTTCACTTGTCTACACTTCCTATTTTCATGGAGACGGAAGGAACAGATAAAAGTATATCAAGGGTAATAAAAGCCATTTTTTCACTCCAGTACTCACTGTTCAGTAAAAGAATAAAAATAAGAGGAATTTCTTTTCAAAAGTATCACAAGAAAAACTGCTAATACATAAATGCATAAATAAAACCAGTTAGGAATACCTTGGCCTATGGTCAATATATATCATGAGTGCAGACTAATATTAACAGATAATACATTTGATGCCAAAGGTGTTCAGTACCATATATATTCACATCCAACACAATACCTTTATAATCTAATTTTCTTTACAGAAAAAGTAATAATAAATGGTAAGCAAAATAAGAAAATT
>NW_020869374.1:615335-617835 GCF_003789085.1 Penaeus vannamei | reverse complement strand
CCTCGCAGACACTGCATCGGACTCCAAATTCATTATCCCAGCTGCTTCACTCACAATTTCAGAGAGTTGTGTCTGGCTCGTATTGAAGTCTCCAGGTGGATTCAAGGGCAATGGAGATGGCGTGCACTGGATTGATGGCACTACCCTGTCCTCTGTTTGCACCCCTATATTCTGACCTGGACTTTGAGTCTGTGTGCTCATTGGTCGATTATCTTTTCTGGGGCTGTTGATGTCAATCACTTCCATTTCACTGAGATCCAACTGTCTCCTGGCACTTGAGTCATTAAAGGATTCATGTTTTTCTACTTTGAAATTTCTATTACCCTTTTTGCTATTTGGATCTCTCCTTGCCCTTCCCTCACTTGAGGCCCCCTTCAGCCTGTCTTTTGGAGTGCTCTTGGGCAGCTGATCCATTCTCGAGTCATCAAATGTTGATACAGAGGAGTCTGAGGAAAAATTGTACAAATGCCTGGGGTTGTTTTCATACAACTTGGAGGAGGAATGATTTTTCCGACTCACCCTATCATCCATCTGAAGTTGTCTTCTGTTTACAAGTTCAGAATGTGACACATCCATGGATGAATCGACTCCAAGATGAATGTCTTCATCTAAGTGTCTTGAGAAATCTAATGCCCTCATTGGCTCACTTTTCCTTCCTCTTTGGGCATTATGAGATCTGGATGACTCCCCAATCACACCCTTCTTTTCATGGAAGACTTCACTCTTCAGGTTTAACATCTGCGACTGCAGAATCTGGAAATCCCTCTTCAATTTTGAAATATTACTATATATATCAGAATGTGAGCTATGCATACTTGTGGATGCCTCAGACAGGTCAGATGCATAACCACTGATGTACTTTGACCTGTACTTCCTGAGGTTTTGGTTTATGGTATCAATCTTATCAAGAGACGTGTGAAGCTTATTAGCAACCTCTTGCATTTGACTCCCCGGTGTACTGGACCTTGCTTCATTACAGGCTCCATGTGTACTCTTTATGTAACCAGGCTTGTTCCTCTCCGAAGACCTTCTTGACTTGCTCCTTTTCCGTGTCCTTGTGTTTCTCTTGGGATCCCTTTTACGGCTCCTGTTATAGTCACTTGACTCTTCTCCACTTGCTTCTGCAATATCCTTGTCTTCCAACAGTCTCTGTGCACTGCTCTTTTTTGAGTTTTCTTTAAAGTCCTGTTCTTGAGTATCCTGCAATCCTAGCACGCTGTATTGAGTGTCCTTCTTGTTCTTTGAGCTATTCCTACTGCTCCTACTGCATCCTGAATGCACACGACTCTCCATGCTAACATCCCTTCTCTGTAGTCTTTCATCTAAAGGCAGTCCCTCTGTGGGGTGTTTTAGACTTCTGTCCAGATAGCCTTTTTCTTGGGGAATACTTTCCACTCCCATACTTCTCTTCTCAAAACCACTAAAGCACTGGTTATCTGCAACTTGTGACTTTTCTCTCTCCTCTGGTTCATTGATGCAATCTCTAGCAGCTTCCAAACTTGGATGGAAATTTGAACCCTGATCGGGATGTTCAAAGCTGGCATTGTGACTCATCCTTGTACTCCTCTCTGAGCCTGGGCATCCGCTATCAAGATCCCTGGCCTTTACAGTCTGATGCAAATGCAAGCGTGGAGTTGCACTGCTACTTCTCCAAGGACTCTTGGGCAAGTCACCCTCTGTCTCTGGTCGTTCTGGGGAATTTATGGGCAAACTACTGTCAGCATCCACACCTTGACCCATGTCAGCAATGCACTGGTTGTCAGGGGGATTAACAAATCCACCAGCTTCTGGACTATGGTTTGCCAAACCACTACTGTCATGCTGGACAACACATAGGTTCAGGTTAGAGAGATGAGCATTTAAATCTTCTTCTGCATCAAAAGGTTCACTGGTGTTGACTGAAAGGATGGATGGAGGTGCACTAGTGCTTGGTGGAGACTGGTACTCCCCTGGCACAGGAATTGAGTCTATGAGGGATGCCTGCCACAGTTTTACCTGTTAATAATCAATATTAAACAAACTATGAGTAAACAGTATTATTCATTGCATATAATAAACTTGTTAATAAATTAAATCAAATGTTAATACTGTAATATTTTCACAAATTCACATGCTAAAAAATCCTTCAAATAACATCCAATTCAAGTCTTAATTACACTTCTACTTTAAAATAATCCATATCATATACAAAAACAAAACTAAAAACAATTTACCTTCTCCAATGGTCCTACTGTTTCCATTGATTCCCTTGAGTGAGTTGGACTGCACATATCCAGCTGCTCCTTTTCACCCTCCAGATTAGATGGCAAATCCTTTTCCGCATCATATTTATCATTCACAACTATGGCTTCTTGTTCACCCAGTACTCTGTATGGTGTGCTTTTCTTGGCAACATTCTGACTCTCTGAGTAATCTGAATTCAGAGCAGCGGCCTTGTTTGGTTTCTCATAATTTTGTATCTTTGACGACTTGGGTACTTCTCTGGTTTTGGTAATTTTCA
>NW_020869374.1:605335-610335 GCF_003789085.1 Penaeus vannamei | reverse complement strand
CGACTCGCTGCACGAAGATATCTTTGATGAAGGAAAAGCGATGTTGCACAAGTCTTCAATCTCTGTCTCACAAAATTGCACATCCTCCACTTCCAACAAGGGTGAGGATATGCTAGAAAATATGGATCTACAGCGAGGTGAGTTTTCCTTCTCCTTCGAGTGCTGAGATATTGGCGATTTCTTTTGTGGGAAATTGGGGTTAATATTCTCCTTACTCTTCAACACACCCCTCCCTTGAGTATCTCTGGAGAAATCTAGCGAAGTATTTTGCGAGAAATGACCAGTGATCTTTTCCAGCGAGTTCCTGACTCTGGGTGACATCTGGCCTAGTTTCCGAGGTGACTCCCTCCTTCGGTGTTCTTGCGTGCTCGCCTCCTCCGATGGCTGACTGCTGAAGTGAGAAATGATGCTGGATACACTTGACTTTCTTCCCGGGACTTCCCACTTGCTCTCGGAGTCATGGATTTCCTGCTTGCTAGACTGCAGGGACATAAATGTATCAGGCTTCCATGGAGTTGAAGTGCAAGCTGGAACTGACTGCCTTCTCCTCTCTGTTGGCCTGTCATAATACTCTGTCATGTCTTCTGACACCTCACTGAACTGTTTCACTAAGCTACCCACTTTTTGCTCCTTTTCAATTGATACAATTGTAAGTTTTGGAATGCTTACTGAGATCTCACTTAATGATCTATCTTTTATGTGAAGACTGCTACCACTACTTTTCAGACTTTCCACTGACCATTCACTCGACATTGGAGAGTTATCACTCTGCCTTGATTCCACTTTCCTTGCCACATCTAATGCCAAATCTCTAGGCGGGGAACTAATTCTCTTAATTCACAAATCAGGGAGGGGAAACTCCTCTCCCTTACCTACTGGCAAGGTCTGCTTCTATGCCCTCGGTACTTTGTTCTCTTTGGGCAAGCTCTGGTAGTATGTTTACGCCACAGAGAGAGGACGATGTCTCTTTCTCGGCCTTCTGAAAATCCCTCTCCTCCCGTGAGAAGAGTAACGGAGACTGAGTGCTTGTCTCTCTCTGTGCCGAACCCCATGATGGAATGTCACCATCATCTGCGGACCTAATCCCCTCAAGATCTTCAGGTGGATGCGGGGAGTTGGCAACAGCACTCGAGAGACTGGACAGTTCGTACTCATCTTGAATTTCCTCTTGAATCTCTTCTGAGATGTCGCTGCCACTCGACATCTGGTCTACCTCCTACATCCCTGCTGTATCTGGAATGACAACGCTTTTAAGGAAATTGTAATTTCTTTGGTCCAATATCCATGTTGTATCTGCATTTACATCATCTGTGGGGCTATATTTATTTCTTTTATATAAATCAAAGATTTTTCATTAGTCTGTGTCTGTCTGTCTGTCTGTCTGTCTGTCTGTCTGTCTGTCTGTCTGTCTGTCTGTCAATATACCTATCTATCTATCTATTTTCTTAGGGCTTAGGGTTTCTCTTTTTCACTTTAACTTATGTAAAAATAATATTAACAGTAATATTAACATTAATAATATAAATAAAGTTAAAATTCCTCATCACTATGAAGGCATTACCTTCACCTCAACCTGCAACCTTTTACCATAAAAAAAAATACAATTCAATCATTTACATCTGATGAAATCTGTTTTGAAGATGGTGATGATAATGATAAAGATAATGATGATGATGATAACAGTAACAATAATAATAGTAATGATAATGATAATAAAAATAATAAAAACAATAATGAATGACAATGACAATGACAATGACAATGACAATGACAATGACAATGACAATGACAATGAAATGATAATGGAAATGATAATGATAATGATAATGATAATGATAATGATAATGATAATGACTATGACTATGACTATGACTATGACTATGACTATGACTATCATTATCATGATGATGAATGATGATGAATGAATGATGATGATGATGATGATGATGATGATGATGATGATGATGATGATGATGATGATGATGATGATGATGATGATGATGATGATGATGATGATGATGATGATGATGATGATGATGATAATGATAATGATAATGATAATGATAATGATAATGATAATGATAATGATAATGATAATGATAATGATAATAATAATGATAATGATGTGATAATGATAATGATAATGATAATGATTATGATTAATGATAATAACAATAATAATGATAATAATGGTAATAATGGTAATAATAAAAACAATTATTACAATAATAATAATAATGATAATGATAATGACAACAATAACAGTAGCAGTATTACAAATAAGAATAATAGCATTTATAATAATAATAATTGTAGCATTATAACAACAACACCAATACTTAAAATGATCATAATGATCATAATAATTATGAAAGTGAAAGTGATTACTGTAGCTTCCTTAAACACTGTGAATGAAATAATTCTTCATTTTATAATAAATTACTACAGAGGTCTAAAGTCTCTTATTTTGCAAGTACATAAGTGGTGGAGGTCTGTTAGCCTTTGCTAGAGCACTGATAGGTGTAAAGTCGTCTAGTATATCTAAAAATTATATCAAAACAAAGGTCCATAATTTGTTAATCAAACATGAATGGAAAGGATAAGATGCATTCAAAGAGAATCTAATGAAATAGTTGCACATAACACAATATCATTTGATGTACAGTAATAATAATAAGAAGAAGAAGAATCCGGCAATAAGAAAACTTACAAAGCAATCTTTCATCAAAGTCTGCAGATCTAC
Source organism: Penaeus vannamei (assembly GCF_003789085.1). Lineage (NCBI taxonomy): Eukaryota > Metazoa > Arthropoda > Malacostraca > Decapoda > Penaeidae > Penaeus > Penaeus vannamei. The sequence goes on along the minus strand of NW_020869374.1, from coordinate 607,592 downwards.
ATGTCAACAATGGTATGAACGTCACAATTTGTGCTCCGTTAGCGATCAACAAACCTTCACTATGACAATTCATCAGCAAATACGAAACCAATTTCTAAGCTTTATTTTGCAATACTAAATGAGGTGGTTTGACTAAATAATTTATATTTTACGAGTAAGCCATGAATTTGTTGAACAATAAGTAACATATCACAATTTCACTGGGGGATCGTGCTTTTTGTGCCGCTCTCCCCCTGGCTATGGTACTAAGTGTGAGATAAGACTGACAGTCAATTTCCTTATTCATAGTGTTTTAAAAATATATGAAATCTTACTTAATAACCATTTACTTTATAAAAAATTAAAACTACATGTTCAATCATTGAAATCTAAAGTAACAAAAAAAAATCCTGTAGAATTGTAATTATTTCTTCTTTATTCCAACATACAGACCTCGTACGTAATTCAGGAATATATCATACAATCCCCTTTCTGCTTTTAACGTCATTGATTAACAATCATAACACTAATCAGTTGCTAATTAACCCCTATGTGAAGAACCTTGGCATATAAACATACACGACGTTAATACCTTCCATCTTATTTCACTTCTCTTCACACCATTTCCATCGTTTTCACAGTTTTATTTACACCACCCGGCATGCAGAAAGTATCAAACATTTCTCTAATTCCACTTTTACTTACCATTCTCTTTGTAATCGTTTCAAAATACATGAAAACACGTACCTGAGAATCCCCTTCGCCTTTACTCCTGTTCTAAAATGTGTCGTCTGCCCATTCATACTCTGCTCATATGCCAAATCTCCAGTTTACATCCTATTTTTTACCCTTTTTTATTCATATAGCACTTAATTCGCAAATGGTTGTATGATGCTATTTTGTCTTTTTTATTTTTCCTTGTCTAATTTAGGTACTGAGTTTATGTAGATGTGAGTTTAGTGGTTATGAATATTTAAATTAGGCAAATGACCCACATGCGTGTTTACCTATTTTCGCGCAGGTGTGAAATCCAGGGATTCCCCGTTACAATATTTGCGTTATTATATACTGTATTGTTTGATGTTCTTTCTTTCTATTTGCCATTAGAAGAATGTTGGCATAAATAAAATATACGTCGAAAGTGTGTATCAAAAGTTATGAGCAGGTGAGAAGTTTTCATGTTAATGCATTAATCATATATTCACAGGTGTTACCTCGAAAAGTGAAAACGTAAATCATGGCAAGAAGTAAATAGTAAATACGAATATAAATGTTTGCAAAGTGATTTAAATGCGGAATAGTAAGATATTACTGATATCTATAATAAATGTTTAAAGTGTTACCTTGTGCGAGAGGAAAATCATTAAAAAATATACGTGTAAACACATGGTGAAAGAAATACAGATCATGGCGGGTTATATTGGGGTATAAAAATAAGTCAGGAAAGGTATGTGTTGGTGCAATGAACTATATCCACAAGTGTTACTACAGTGAACGTACACATTTTAAACAAGTGTTCTGAGAGAGGTGTGTCCTGTACAGAATTCTAAAAATAGATGATCTAATCTCTATATAAATACTTGGTTTGCGATTGACTTTCTATATTTCTCTTTTCATTACGTATCATTACATATTTTACCTTTATTACTAAGACATAACTTGTCAGGTGATTTTTTTTTATTTTTTTACTGTGTGTGTGTGTGTGTGTGTGTGTGTGTGTGTGTGTGTGTGTGTGTGTGTGTGTGTGTGTGTGTGTGTGTGTGTGTGTGTGTGTGTGTGTGTGTGTGTGTGCCTACACGTTCACAATCACAACACATACACACGCGCACACGCACACACACACACACACACACACACACACACACACACACACACACACACACACACACACACACACACACACACACAAATATATATAGATATGTACATATATATATATATATAGATAGATAGATAGATAGATAGATAGATATAGATATAGATATATAGATATGTATATATATATATATATATATATATATATATATATGGAAAGATATGAATGAGACTGGATATCACAATACAAGAGATGTATTTGACCGGTTTCGATTACGTCTTCATGTCACCACATTTGTCAAATGGATACGGTTCATATATATACATATATATATATATATATATATATATATATATATATATATATATATATATATATGTATATATATGTATATATATATATATATACTAGTATTATAGTACTATATATATATATTATATAAATGTTGTATACACACATATA
>NW_020869374.1:600373-603613 GCF_003789085.1 Penaeus vannamei | reverse complement strand
TGTTTGTGTGTGTAATGAATATGTATGGTATTTATATATAATATATTATAATATATATAAATCAAACAAAAACAAAGAAAAAGATGACGGGGGAGGAAGGGCCGCGAAGCCCCAGATTACTTAGGAGAATCTGTATTGGGTAACTTTATCCGGAGGCGGCGGTTGGAATTGAGTAACCTTTAGTGCTGCAAACACCATAACGCACACACATACATACAGTGTGTGTTGTGTATATTTGTGTGTGTGTGTATTATAATATATATTATATAATAATATATATATATATATATTATTTATATATTATAGTGTCATATATGTATCTATATATAATATATATATATATATTATATATATATAAATGTGTGGTGTGTGTGTGCGTGGTGTGTGTGTGTGTGTGGTGTGTGTGTGTGTGTGTGTGTGTGTGTTTGAGTGTGTGTGTGGTGAATGTGTGTGTGTGTGTGTGTGTGGTGTGTGTGTGTGTTGAGTTTAAGGTGAGCAGGGGCGGAGCTATAGGGGGAATGGAGCGGTCCGCCCCCCCCCCCCCCAACTTTACAAAGAGATGGTTCCCCGAGATTTTTCCAAAATTGAAAAAAAAATGGAAGGGAAGGACTTGCCAAAGTTGCCAAAGCCTGTAGTTGTGAAATTCTACTCCCTTACAAGTTTGATTTTGGCCACGAGTATTCTGCACTGCCTTGGGTTTAATAAGCACGTGCAGATTTTGATAAATTTCTGAATAATAAAACGTAGAAGAAAAGAGCGTTGTTTCCGCAAGGAGAAACAACGCCTATATATACGTCGTCAGAAGCAGCGCTCGTTGGTCCATTACCCCCACCTTTTTGAGGCTGGCTCGGGGGGGGGGGGGGGGCTGGGCACGACCCCTAGAATATGAATGCTCATTTTGCATCTTGTGTAGCATATTATATTTGTGCTACTGTAGATGTATGCATTTGTCTGTATGTCTATATTACTATTATAGTCGCGCAAATTGACTTTAAAAACTCTGTGTATGTACACTTTACGATGATTTTCTCTTTAATGATGCCATCACCGTTTGTGAATGAAGCCAGGGCAGAGTTATTATAGTAAGTTCATGATTCAGCTTTGGATAATCGAGCTGTTGTGGTCAACTGGAGGGTATACCTGCATCCCTTTTGAACAACTATTTTGCAAATATTCCAATTAAGATATCAATTTCACATAGGGGAATCTAAGGCTATACCGCACGACTCTTACGACTGGGGCAATAATGTAAGAATAAAACTATGTGTATGCTGTACACACATCCCAAAATTCCTACTTGTAAAACAACATTGTTGACTTAACTTTTACCTTGGCTTCAATCAACAATCAGATCTCGTGTTTGCTAAGCCCCGCTAAGTCGCTCGCACATTTTCCCTCTTTTTTCAAGTTAACAGTTGTATGTGAGGTGTCGAAATCCTATATTTTCATATAAACACAGCTACTAAATCCACGCTCACGTCTGTGGTTTCTTATAATGACATCTCCAATTATCTCCAGTTTCCATTACTGTCTGATAACAAGCTAGAGAGAGAGAGAGAGAGAGAGAGAGAGAGAGAGAGAGAGAGAGAGAGAGAGAGAGAGAGAGAGAGAGAGAGAGAGAGAGAGAGAGAGAGAAGAGAGAGAAAGAGAGAGAGAGAGAGAGAGAGAGAGAGAGAGAGAGAGAGAGAGAGAGAGAGAGAGAGAGAGAGAGAGAGAGAGAGAGAGAGAGAGAGAGAGAGAGAGAGAGAGAGAGAGAGAGAGAGAGAGAGAGAGAGAGAGAGAGGAGAGAGAGAGAGAAGAGAGAGAGAGAGAGAGAGAGAGAGAGAGAGAGAGAGAGAGAGAGAGAGAGAGAGAATCAAAATCAATAGTTTAGTAGTAGTAAACAGGAGGTCAGTCTTTTGATGCCAACTATAGTCATTCTCCTATACTTCAATTTATATAGGAAATATTGTTACTAAAAAAGACATTTCATTAATGTTTTTATACCATCAATATCACAAGAACTTGAACAACTACTACACTTATATCCTTGAATGTTCTTTAAAGGCTTAAATGAAATTGCAAAATATAAATTTTCTTACGGAAGCTTAAAATAATACTGACATTCACAAAATGCATACTTCTGGATAATAAGGGTTAAAAACACAGATGACATGGTTTAGAATTACTTTACATCATCAATCATATACACAACATTTACACAGAATATGGAGCTATACAATGTCTACTGGAATGGATTTGTACAGTATTTGCATAATTACACATTTTTAACATTAACTCTGGTGTCCTTTAAACAATAGCCATATAATAATAATGGCGCATAAGTCATTAGCATGATAACATCACAATTTGAAAATAGGATCACAGATTTTTTTCTCATAATTCTTTGATTACAACACATATCTGCCCAATACACATTCAGAATGTTAAACAATATATATATATACATTTATATGGCTATCATTTTTGACAGTAAATTACATCTTAATAAATCACAAACTATATATTTTTTCTGTCTGAAAACAGTGTATCTGTATATTTGTGCATGTATAAACAACTGCAAAATTTGAATGGTTTTCCAACTCCTGTAATTATAATAAACAAATTCTATAGCCTGGTTCAAACCAGAATAGCTTTACTTACAGTTATCAGTTTCGAAATGTCAAATTATCATGTACTAGTTCTCTAGAATCTATTGGAATATTTCTTATCTTCTAATGATGCTACTGTTCCATATGGGCCAACATTTTGAGGATAAATTATCTGTACTTGCACTTACAAGATTCCCTATGATGTAAAATCTAGCCTCTAATTCACCTTTACCATACTTTTGAAAATACAATGAAACCAACATTAAAAAGTTCCTGGTAATTCACAGGAATACATAAATATGCATTAATTTCACCTATAATCCCACTCTCAAAAACAATATATGTCAAATAATCTATATATAATTTCCTTAAAAAAAAAAAAAAAAAAAACATACATATGACATAAAAACTCTCTCTTATGAAATGAAAGTGACATTTGTAGACCTCAGAAAATTCTTGTATAACTCATTTCTGTCCTGATACTTCAGCTTCTCTTAAGGACTTGTTCTCCATCAGAATCTGCCGCAAACGGACGTTGATGAAATCATTCTTTTCCTCAATGGCATCCAAGGCCGTGTTCAAAGCATCTAACTCGGCATTTAGCTTGGAGAACTCTGAAAAGAAAAATGGACAACTTTGAGACATTGCA
>NW_020869374.1:585373-595373 GCF_003789085.1 Penaeus vannamei | reverse complement strand
GGACAAGGGGGGCCGCGTTCGGAACCTGCAAGACCCTTGCTGCTCAGAATGCAGCTGGCTTGAATGTTCACTTTTTTTTTTTTTTATCATACTGGTGTCTTCATTTTACATGCAGCATAGGTTTTGTAACTGCATTGATGCATATTTAACTTACCTGTAATTTACAAACGCAAAAATATTATTTGATAACCTCAAGAAAGGGCCATAAAATTACCCATTAATATCTTGTGTTTGCTTGCAACTGTCAATGTTTACATACAAAAGCTATTGTGATGTCATCTTGTCCTGCTCACCCAGCTTCACAGGAGGGCGAGATGAACAACTTGTCCAGGATGAGAGTAGAGGTTCCGAACGGTCAAGACATCTTGACCAACTGGTCTGAAGGAGCAGTCCCGAAGGCAACATAAGAGTGAATGTTTACTTTTGAGCTGGTTGCATTTCGGTTAGCAAGGGTTTTCGAGATTCTGAATGCGGCCTCATTGTCCTGATCGTTCTTGAGAAGCCGTCTGCATGAGCAAGGCGAGGAGTTACAAATGCAGCATAATTAGGCCTTTGCTGCCCAAAATGCATCCAGCTTGAAAGTAAACATTCATTCTTTTAGCACACTGGTTTTTTTTTCATATGCTGTCTAGGTAATTACCATAATGCATGTTTAATTTATCTGCAACTGACAAACAAAAATATCCTTTGATAACATCAATAAAAGGCCATAAAGTAACCCATCAATATCTTGTGGTTACCTGCAGTAGTCATTTTTTACATACAAATGCTATTGTAATGTCATCTCCTCCTGCTCGCCCAGCTTTCCAGGATGGTGAAATGGACAACAAGTCAAGGATGAGAAAGTGCAGGTTCCAGGCGGTCAAAACCTCTTGTCCAACTTGTCTGGATGAGCAGAACGAGGAGTTCTGAGCACAGCTTTATGCCATAATGATAAAGCCGAGGCCAAAACATGGCCTCTTGCTTATCAGCTGATGCTAGGACAAGATGACCGTTTGGAACCTCTGCTTTCTTGTCCTTGACAAGTTGACCATCACATCCTCCTTCCCACCAGGGCGAGCAGGATGAGATGTCACGATAGCATTTGTGTATGAAAACGAAGCTGTTGCTGGCAATCATGAGATATTGATAGTTATATTTATTGCATTTTAGTGATATCAAAGGATATTTGTTTGTCAGTTGCTGGCGCATCAAAACCTATGTAGCGTGTGAAATAAAGACACCAGTATAATAGTATAATGAATGGTTACTTTCAAGCTGGTTGCATTGTAGGTAGAGAGGGCCTAAGAGGTTTTGAATGCGGCCTCATTGTTCTGCTGGTCCTGACAAGTTGTCGGGACGAGCAAGATGGAGTTCCAAACCCAGCATTAGGAAACTAGTACATGTGGTATTATCTATTTGATGCTCATTTACACGTAATTTTATGATTTTTTACCATACTTCATCTTCAAATAATATAAAATACCATTGTTTCATTAATTTAACAATTTCTCCAATCTAATCAAATATTACGCTCAATAAAATTTGGTTTGACATCATAGCGCAATAACATCTTCACAGTAATGCCAGTGGGTATATAGCAGGACTGTCATTTCAGTAATCCCTTCTGCTTTTCCTGTACTCTATGATGTAGCAGTGTGTAGTAGTAATGACGTCAGACCGATTGGTTAAAATATCAGATGGGTAGATGATGATGCTAGACAGGTTGTTTATGATGTTAGACCTGTAGATTATGACGTCCGAGTCGATAGATGATAGACACCAGAAATGAGAGTAATAGTTTACATGAAATTAGATACAGATATTCATAATACTGTTTAATTTTATTGCCTTGAATACATAACATATGATTTATTGATACAAAATTGCCTTGGGATTTTGACGTTCACAGGAATGAGAATGAAAATACAAAGAGAAGGGGAAATTGCCATTTGCTTCTGTAGTGTAAGAAGTATTTTCTGAAAGTGCTGATGGTATTGGATGTTTGTTTAGAGGAAATATTAGGGTAATAGAGACGCACCCTCCCAAAGGCCGTTGAAAAATTGATGTTTTTCTTTAGGAAATACAATGATTTCATCGATTCTGGATGTTGTTTCTCCTGTGAATGAATCATTCAGGAGATCGAGTACTATTTCTCTATCAATGAACTTGATTTGATAGTCCTGTTAGTAGGGGATAGCATGAAGTATATTAGGGAAATTAGGAGGTAAAACAGGCTAAAATAAGAGGAATGATAATAAAAAATGCATAAAACTAGCACAAAAAAACTTAAAATCGGCCAATAACATTCTTCGGATGCAACAGCCATCCTTGAAATTCTACTGTTTGATAACTCTATGGGAATTCACATGCCCTCACATTTTTCACTGGTGTGCTACCTCAAAATTAGCGGGCCAGTGAGCTGTGAACTTGGTGGCTGGCGATAAGAAGTGTGAAACGCTGAATGCGCACGATTCTAAGTAAGGGTATAGAGAAATATTAAAGTATGCAAATGAAATATAACAACATTAATGAAAGACTTTTAAATGCCTCTTCAGCTTAAACTATGTTGTATTCTACTCTATTTCTTCCTCTCTATAAGATGGCAGTGTCCATTTCTCTATATCTATGCGTGTCGCAAGTTATTACCAATTATAGATTATTTTCCAAAGTAAAAAATATTTATGTATTTATATGATAAAGACCATAAATTCCCCTCTTCTCACCAGAATGGCCGACCAGGAGCCTGAACTTCTCGACTACGAGGAGGATGAGGATGCGGTGGAGGCAGGAGTAGGAGAGACAACCGAGGCTGCCCCAGCCAAAAAGGATGTGAAGGGTACCTATGTGTCCATCCATTCCTCAGGCTTCAGGGATTTCTTGCTGAAGCCAGAGATCCTAAGATCCATTGTAGACTGTGGCTTTGAGCATCCTTCAGAAGGTAAGGTCATCAGTACTGTGCTCATACTTGCATACATGCATATTAAATAATCATCATGCAATTATCCTTTGACCTTTTACTAACTGATAACTTGTTTTGATATTCAGTGCAGCATGAGTGCATCCCTCAAGCTGTGTTGGGCATGGACATCTTGGGCCAAGCTAAATCGGGTATGGGAAAGACTGCAGTGTTTGTGTTGGCAACACTTCAGCAGATTGACCCTGTAGATGGTCAGGTAAGAGAACTTGATTTTTTATTTGTAGGTTGGTGTGTTAGACGGAAATAAGAGGATGCATAGACATGCTTACATAAATGGGATATTCATTATGGAATACTTGTTACTCTTTTTCAAATATAAGACCGATAGGTTTGAATATTAGTTAGCATAGATTGACAAGCATTAATTTTTTTCAGGTGTCAGTGCTGGTAATGTGTCATACACGAGAGTTGGCTTACCAGATAGCCAAGGAGTATGAGAGATTCAGCAAGTACATGCCCAACGCCAAGGTGGGGGTGTTCTTCGGAGGCCTGAATGTTCAGAAGGACGAAGAGACCCTCAAGAACAACTGCCCCCACATTGTTGTCGGTACTCCTGGCCGTGTTCTTGCTCTGGTGCGCAACAAGAAGCTCAATCTCCGCCATTTGAAACACTTTGTGTTGGATGAATGTGACAAGATGCTGGAACAGCTTGGTATGTTAAAGCTCATATTACAAGATTCACTGGTACAATCTTGTTAATACTAAGTTAGTGCCTATCAATCTCTTGTTATATCTTTGTGCACCCAGTCTGTGATTAATAATTTTAGTTGAAAATTTTGTAAAAGAGATTTGTATTAAGAGATAGATCAGCCCCTAATCATTGTCTGTCTTTTGTTTTAGATATGCGACGAGATGTGCAAGAAATCTTCCGTAATACTCCACATGAAAAGCAAGTGATGATGTTCAGCGCCACCTTGAGCAAGGAGATCCGCCCCGTGTGCAAGAAGTTTATGCAAGATGTAATTACTGCAACCTTTGTCTTGTTTCTACTACGGTATATCAACACGACCAGCTTTGTGTTGTGTCTCGATACCAACCATCCCGCATGGATGGGTGGTACACCTTCCTGGGAGCATACCCAGCGTGCCTTGCTGCCACTGCCAGTTCCCTGAAGACGACAGGAAAGAGAAAGATCGTTCCTGGCCAAAAGTCACACCTCTTAGATCATTCCATCAGCCATCCACTCTTTCATTGCCATTGCCATCTGCCCCCCCACTTCATCACCAGCTCCTCCCCCTCTGATTCTCAGTCATTACCATCTGTCATTTTGCCCAGTATCTGCTGTTAAGATCAATCACCTCTCCAGCATTCATGTGACAACAACAGTCCTATATCCTGCAGTCATCCTGAAGGCTTGGGCATCCCGGCCCAGCCTGTTGGCGTCCTCCTTATCTGCCATCAGTTTCCCAAACCCAGACCTACATCCTTCTTGCACTTGTCCTTCCAGAGGTGCAAATTCCACATCACACTCCTGTCTTGGACTGGGCTCTTCCTACCTCCCCACCCAGTCTGCTCTCCAATCCTTGTGCACTTTTCTTCGTTCGTTCCCCCTCCCATGTCTGCGCAAACATTCTGCGAAGAAGGGACGGACACCCATTGTTTTCATTAAAAAAAAAAAAAAAAGAAAAAGAAAAAAAATAATGGGTGGGGAAAAAGATTCAACAAGACTTGTCCTTATTCCCGCACCGTGGCAAGTGGTGCATATCCTTGATAACCCAAAGCCAACCTGTACCCTTTATCCTAATATCCTGTACAATCCTACCACCAACACAAAACACAAACCCATCTATCAAACGTCCAATATTTTCATCATGAAAAAAAAGTGAAAGAAAAAGATCACCTCACCCCATGTGGAGGATCAGAGAAGCTGGCCTTCAAGAAACCACATAGAGGAAGACGGCGCTCCTACAGGAAGTGCTTGGGAGTGGAGGAGAGGAGGTAATGTGACGCAGGCTGATGAAGAACCCGCGAAGGACACCTTGTGTGCGTTCCGAAGAGGTGTTGCTGGAGGGCCGTAGTTGGTGACTTGCAGCTTTAACGCCCGGGCCACTCCTTGTCCGTTCCTCATGGCAGGCATCCAAGGTTTGGGGTCTGGGAAGGGTTTGTGAGTGCAAGAGGGGATGCATTCTAGGTTTTTCCTTTGAGAATATGGCAGGTAGTTTGTCAGGAAGCACATGTGCCTCTGATGTATATGGTTTAGTCATTGCATTGTCTGCATAATTTGATAAGTACAATTAAGTTAGTCAGAGGCATATTTGCTTTTAACTTTTACCATACTTTCTTAATTAGATGTATATCAAAGATTTAAAGATATGTCAAGACTAAAATTCACATCTAGAAATCAATTTTAGGTCTCAGTTGCAATTTCATTTTAGCCAAAGAAGATTTGACTGTGCAGCTTTACAGAAATGGCTTACCTCTTTCCTTCCCATACTCCCAATTCTTCCCCATCCTTTATTTATTTTTACTAATTCAATAGATGAGTTGTTGTAAAGTAGCTTTTTTTCATCACTTGTATTTGACAGATCTACTTGCCCTGAGAACCTACGTTGGAAGAGGGAATGTGGCACTCCTCTCAAGATTTTGTTTTTTTTTATTCTTCCCTAACCTGCTCCTGTTTTAAACTTATTAGTAATGATACCTCCCCCTTTCGTTAACAACCTCTGTTTCCTCCTTCCTCCCATTCCTTTTTGTGGAATCCCCCCCCCCTCTCCCTCCCCCTAGTATGCATCATTTTGTTAACTTGTCTTTACAGCCCATGGAAGTATATGTTGATGATGAAGCCAAGTTGACTCTTCATGGTCTGCAGCAGCACTACGTTAAAATCAAGGAAAACGAGAAGAATCGCAAATTGTTTGAATTACTTGATGCTTTAGAGTTCAACCAGGTAAATCCTCAAATGCAATTTTGTTTACAGTTTAGGCAGTCACTTGTAAGAGGTGTGGAGAGGTATGGGTGTCTGGACTGATGTATGTTAGATGTTTTAGCTTATATTCCAATTATGGAAAGTGAAGAAATAGTGCATGTTTGTTCAGTATTTTGCGGTAAGCTATAGTGTTCATTTTCATGGGGAGTATTATTAACCCATCAGCGACGGGTAAAAATTTTGTCAAGTTTTCGTATGCACCGGCTTGTTGGCCCGCACCGGCAGTTTCCCCTGTTTGCGCCCGGCTCGATCGGTAGTTTGCGAGCTACATATAGCACCTAAAAGCTTTTATTTTGCTAAAAAAAAAAAATTAAAAATATTAAAATTTTGAAGGTTTACCTTTACTTTAGGTGCCATTGCCTAAAATCTTTACCATATAAATGAAGCCGCTACTACTCGAGAAAAACAACCTCCGTCTGACGAGCCAGTAGCTCGGGAATGGGCATGGCATGATGCCCCCGGCGTTTGGTCCACAACAGCCATGGCATGTACGTACGTGACACCCGGCGCCAATGGGTTAATAAATGGATTATGTACTGGGTATAAAGGAACCAAAGTGACATTTAGTGTGCATCATTTCTTTTAGAGAACTATTTTGTTGTATTGATTTTGTTATACACCATTAATTTCACTAGTTCTTTGTTACCAAAGAGCCAATAACTATTCTTACCCTATTCTCTGGTGGAAAAAAAAAAAAAAAATACTATTATACATTTTGTGTGATTGGAAAGTAGTATGGTAATATTGATATAATAACTACACCAATCATATTAAGGAGATTGTGAAAAAGTCAGATGGACCTATTAATGGGTTTCATGGTGATTAAATGCATCAGGAATCATCTATGTATAAAGAAATTTTACAAAGCAATTACAGCGGACAATGCATATACCAGGCACCAATGGGTTGAAAGTTTTTTCAGTATTAGTGAGATCCTGCCATAGTACCCCATAGGTTTGGGTATGCATAGTTGATGGTTGTCAGTCCATTTTATAGTTTGACAGCGACTTGTTGGTTAGGGTAATGAATTACAAAAGAGAAGTAAGTATGGTTGAAAGGGGTCTTTTATCCTGGAAAATATTTGGAACAAATTTGATACAATTTCCTTTGTTAGATATTTCCCTCCCACCATCTCTCTTTAGTGAATGAAGTTCAGAGCATTTACAAACCAAAGAAATAAAAATAATAGAAAAAAAGTACCCAAATTTGATTGTCATTTTTTTCTCATGAGTCAGACGGAAACACTTGAGGTACCTGGTAATCATAGCATTTAATTTTCCACTAATCTCCATGCTATTTTTCAGGTTGTCATATTTGTTAAGTCTGTCCAGAGATGCATGGCCTTGGCACAGCTGTTGGTTGAACAGAACTTCCCAGCCATTGCTATCCACCGTGCCATGCAGCAGGAGGAGAGACTCAGCCGTTACCAGCAGTTCAAGGACTTCCAGAAGGTGTGTAGGATGTGCATGGTTTCTTGAGGGAACAAGTTAATCATGTAATTGTTATATATATGTAGGTAATGTCTTAATATGTTTGTTGGTTCAAAGTATTTTCTCTTCTTCTAGCGTATTCTGGTGGCAACAAACTTGTTTGGTAGAGGAATGGATATTGAGCGAGTGAACATCGTATTCAACTATGATATGCCTGAAGACAGTGACACATACCTTCATAGAGTAGCAAGAGCTGGTCGATTCGGAACCAAGGTGAGTTCTATCTTCTTGCCTTTGAATCTGTACATCAAGCTGATTTCTTGCCAGATAACACGATTATTTATTCCCTTATAAAAAATCAAGATGTTACATCAACAAGATGTGATGTATAATTTTTTTTTTTTTTTTTTTTTCCTCTTCCCCCAATGTTTCCCTATGTCTTGAGATGAAGATCTAATCCTTCTTTAATTTACAGGGTTTAGCTGTCACATTTGTGAGTGAAGAGAGTGACGCAAAGATTTTGAATGAGGTTCAGGAGAGATTCGATGTAAACATCACAGAGCTACCTGACGAGATTGAGCTCAGCTCATACATTGAAGGTCGTTAAAATGGGAGAGAGAAGGTGAGCAAAAGACATTGAATTACTTCTTGTGTAAAGTTGTTTATCAACTGTCTGTGTGAAAAAGTGGAGTTGGAACTAAGGCTTTGTTTTAAGTGATTGATATGACGTGCACATACCCAAACTGCTTTCTGCTACTAAATTTATGTTCTCTTTGCAGGAGTACTTGTAGGGTCCAGATGAGGCGCTGGTGTAGTGTGAATGGTATAAGAAATGTTACTGTAAATGATTCCTGGTGTATTTCATGTTGAGATTGATATTTTGAATGATCCTTTTATTTTGTAGTAGTATTAGTGATACACACGTTTTGTTTCAATCTGAAAACAGTTATAACCAAAGCTTGCATCTCATTAATGACTGCATTATGCAGTTTTTTTTTCATTTATTATTATTATTATTATTATTATTATTTATTATTATTATTATTACTACTTGTTTTTTTAGTTAGGAACTATAAATGTTTGGAAACTTTGCAGTCATGTAAAGTGTGACTGTAGTCAGAATATTTTTAAGTTTGTGAATAACCCATATGTAGCATTCATCATATGAGCATACTTTTGCTACCTTAGCATTAAAAGTAGCAGAGTTTGATTTTGCAATGAAGTACAAGTGTTTATGTATATCATTTACTAATTTTAAGAAAAATAAAGACTACAAAATTCGAATCATGTTTATTAGCCCTTCACAGCATAATTTTTACAGGATAACCTGAGTTTTGATAGATTATCAATGGGTGAAGTACTTTTACCAAACACTGCTTTTTTTACCAAATATTCCAGAAAATAATAAGATGGAGAAAAGGAATGTGTGCCCTAGCAGTATCTTGCCATTTTCCTACATAATTCCTCCATAATCATTTATGAAAAAAAAGTTTGTTGTAATGGTAATGAAAATCTGAATTGTTGATACAAGAGATAAAATTTTTCTAATCCATAAATAAAAAGTTTGTTAGAAATGAGTGACTCAAAATAAATAAATAAATAAAAAATAAACTCCTTTAGTTTCTCGGGTGAATGCAACAGGCAGTAGAAACATGAGTAAGGCCAGATATTTAAAGTTAGTGCAAGATGATTGACTTCAGTTCCACATTTTTCATAGGGACGTAGATATCAATATATAAAGATTAGACTCAGCATTTCTAATTGTGTTTATGATACATATTTTTTGGACAAGATTTAGAAAATTTAAAATATGCTGCGATTCTAGCTCCTTACCAAACCACACAACACACCAGCATATATACTTCCTCCATGCAAAAGTCTATATATATGCTTGAAAATGCTTATATATAAGTAACAAACAAATTCCTCTTATGTCTTAATTATTGTGATATTCCCCGTGATCAGGAAACCTGAAATAAGATTTTTGTTGGTGAATGGACATGAAAACCAAAGTGACAAGAAAACCCAATAGTCAAAAATGAAAAACACACAAATAAAACAAGTTGAAAATATCACTGATATGGAAATATTTTTGTTACCGCTATCAATAGGAGTACTGAGAGTATTAGTAATACCATTATTTTTTGCTCTTTAAATGTTTATGGTAATGATAACAGTAATCATAGATGATTATGATGACAATAACAAATATGGTAATATTACTAATGAATATTGTGGTGATACTAATAATAGGATGATACTAATGATTGTGACAATGACACTAGTGATTATCGTGATAATAATGATTATGAGGATGATGCTATTGTTTATGAAGATGATATTAATGATAATGACAATGACAGTCATACTAATTGATGATGATGATAATATAATGATTATGATATGATGCTAATGATATAATATGATGGCTAATGATTATATTGGTGACACTAACAATGGTACTAATGAATTGATAAGATGATACTAATGATTAATGATGATGATACAATGATTATGATTGATGATACTAATGATATGATGATAAATGAATGATATAATGATATGAATGATACTAATGATTATGATAATGATGATGATGATGATGATGATATTGATGATATGATATGATGATGATGATAATGATGATATGATGATATGATGATGCTAATGATTGATGGATGATAT
>NW_020869374.1:570373-572873 GCF_003789085.1 Penaeus vannamei | reverse complement strand
CTCCTGCTGTCGTCAACCGCAGTTCCAGGGAGCTTTCTGCTCTGCACACAGTGGACTCTTACACACACATAATGTGAGAATGTATAAATATATATATATATATATATATATATATATATATATAATATATATATATGTATATATCACTATATGTATACACACACACACCATATGTATAAATAGATTAGATAAATAGATAAACAATATATATATATATAATATTATATATATATATAACTATCTACTATATTAATACATGCATATATACTTATATATATACTTATATATATATATTATATATATATATATATATATATATATATATATAATATGATATTATATATTATATAATATATTATATAAATATATATATATACATATATATATATACTATATACTATATATATATATATATAATATATATAATATTATATATATATAATATATATATATATATTGAATATATGTATATACATATATACATTATAATATTATATATATTATATATAATATATATATATATGCATCTACACACAACACACACACACACACACACACACACACACACACACACACACACACACACACACACACACACACACACACACACCACATACACACACACACACACACACACACACAACACACACACACCACACACACACACACACACACACACACACACACCACACACACACACACATATATATATATATACTATATATATATATATATATATATATATATATATATATATTCATATCATATTACAGCCACCTTCAATTTAATGAACCTTACTCTGGTCATCATAATGTTAACACACGAAGTAACAACCTACATGCCGGCACTCCTTCACTTGGTACAATTTACACCATTTGGGGATACACCTATACCTCTTCAAATTCTGAAATACACGTCCATTCCTGACCATCAATAAAGCCCATTTATGTATACCTCTCATCTCTGCATTTGCGTATGTCGTAAATACAAGACATTGCGATATATGGGTTAGCGAGGTATGTGATAGAGATGCCTACTCTGCATTTCCTTTTTGCTTTTATGAACGGTTTTCTTCCAGTAAACTTTATAGCCGAGGGAGAAGCAGATGAGATAGAGAGAGAGAGAAGAGAGAGAGAGAGAGAGAGAGGAGAGGAGAGAGAGAGAGAGAGAGAGAGGAAGGAGAGAGAGAGAGAGAGAGAGGAGAGAGAGAGAGAGAGAGAAGAGAGAGAGAGAGAGGAGAGAGAGTAGAAGAGAGAGGATATACGGAGAGAGAGCAATCAACCAAGACACACCTGGGGACACCAGCATCAATATTTCCTCATCCACACAGATCCCTACATAAAATCACACTCTTGAAGAGAGATTCGCCGGAAAATACCGAATAGGAGAAGCAGAACGGAAAAGAAGAGAGAAATTAGAAAGAAGAAAAAAAAGTAGTAAGAAGAAAAAAAGAGAAGATAAGAGAAGGCATGCCAGAAGAGAGAGACACACACGCACACACACACACACCACACAACACAAACACTAACACACAAGAAAGAGAGAGAGAGAGGAGATGAGAGAGAGAAGAGAGAGAGAGAGAGAGAGAGAGAGACAGAGAGAGAGAGAGAGAGAGAGAGAGAGAGAGCCCACTCACTGGCGGGGCGACCGTGAACGTAGCGCCGTGACCTTGGACGAGGCCGATGCTCTACTTCTGGCGAAGGTCAAGGTCGCGAGGGGAACGAGGTCTGCTTTGAGTACCTTTAGTGGGTTGAGGTCAGCTTTTCGGATTCAAGGCGCGCGGCGAAGGCTGGGGTCACGTACACATACCGCAGGTATACACACACCACACAGCACACACACACACACACACATACACTCAACAACACACACACACACACACACCCACAATATATTCCATATATGTATATGTATGTATATCATACTATATGTTATACATATGTATATGTATATGTATGTATATATATAAATAGATATATATACTATATATATAAATATATATAAAATTATAATATATACTACTTCTAAATGAGCAAACTCCGTCTAATTTTAAAAGTACGTTTCACTCTGATTCTTTTACATGAGCTATTTTCACTACTGATCCTAGACGACAGTTAACTAAAAAAGAGCAGAAAATATAGACATTATAGGAAGCATAGACCTCCACCAGTTTCAAAACACCCAAGTCCTTCACATTAAAAAACTGTCATTGGATTCTAGATCAATACATGAAACCAGAGTAAAGAAAAAGCCACTTAGAAATTTCTATTACGATCTGACAGCAATTAGAAACCTAGAAACCATCTAAAGAACATAGACAACAACAATAGTTCTTCAGCCGAATTCAATATGTACCAACCATAATGGAAATGCAATAGGTAAGATTTTATATACAATAAACGGGTTCTTTTCTTATATATTCTTTAGAATTGATTATTCGCACCGGTAAAGGGTTGTATAAAATTGTTTGCAAATTATATATTGAATATTATAAAGGAAC
>NW_020869374.1:545373-560373 GCF_003789085.1 Penaeus vannamei | reverse complement strand
ATATAAAGCATTCCTAATTGAAGTAATGAAAAAAATAAAATATCCATAAATAAAGTATAGATAAAATAAAGTATCAATAGATAAAGTATTAAAAAATAAAACGTTATTAGATAGAGCAATCTAGCCTTACCATCTATTCTCCTTACACCATAAGCTGACGATGACCCATGCTTCTGTAGGGCCATCTCTCGGGTTCCTACAGAGGGAGAGAAAGAGAGGGAGAGAGAGAGAGAGACAGAGAAGAGGGAGCGAGAGAGAGAGGGGGGGAGAAGAGAGACGAGAGAAGAGAGAGAGAGAGAGAGAGAGAGAGAGAGAGAGAAGAGAGAGAAGAGGAGAAGAGAGGATAGAAGAGAGAGAGAGGGAGAGAGAAAAAGAGAGAGAGAGAGGGAGAGATAAAGAGAGAGAAGAGAGAGAGAGAGAGAGAAGTGTGTGTGTGTATGAGAGACAGAGATAGAGAGAGAGGGGGGGGGGGAGAGAAAGAGAGAGAGAAAGAGTGGGAAGGCAGACCAACATATAGACAAACAGAGGGAAAGAGAAAGAATGAAAGATAAGCAGACAAAGATTACAAAAAGAGAAAAAAAGGATCCGAAAAAAAAGAAAAAAAAAAAACAACCCAAACAATACAACAACGAAATAAACAAACAAACATAAACAGACACGTAAGAAAAACAACAACTCAGCTCTCACGAGACTATAGAAAGGTCTAGAAAATGGGATAACCCAAGGTAACCAACGAGAGATAGGTATGAGGCCAGTAGAAGCCAGGGAAGAAAATGAAAATAAGTTGCTCTCTCTCTCTCTCTCTCTCTCACTATCTTTCTCTCTCTCTCCCTCTCTCTCTCTCTCTCTCTACTCTTTATCTCTCCCTCTCTCTCGATCTCTTTCTTCTCTTTCTCCATTCCTCATTCTCTCCCTCCCCATCCCTTCCTCCCCCTCCTTTCCCATCCTTAATATCTCATTATTTCCCTCCCTCACATCTCTTTCTCTCTCCCTCTCCCTTCCCTCTCTCTCTCCCGCTCCTCCCTCCCTCCTCCCCTCCTCTCCCTCTCCTCCCTCCCTCTCTCTCTCTCTCTCCCTCCCTCCCCTCCCCTCCCTCCCTCCCTCCCTTCCTCCCTCCCTCCCTCCCTTCCCTCCCTTTCTCTCCCTTCCCTCCCTCCCCCTCCCTCCCTCCCTCTCCTCCCTCCTCCCTCTCCCTCCCTCCTCTCTCTCTCTCTCTCTCCCTCCCTTCCCTTCCCTCTCCTCTCTTCCTCCTCCTCTCCCTCCCTCCCTCTCTCTCTTCTCCTCCCCTCTCCTCCTCCCTCTCCCTTCCTCCCTCCTCCCTCTCCCTCCCTCCCTCCCCTCTTCCCTCTCTCTTCTCTCCTCCTCCCTCCTCCCTCTCCCTCCCTCCCTCCTTCCCTCTTCCCTCCCTCTCCTCCCTCCTCCTCCCTCCCGCTCTCTCCCCCCTCCCTCTCCCTCCCTCCTCCTCCTCTCCCTCGCTCCCTGCCCTCCCTCCCTCCCCTCCCTCCCTCCCTCCCTCCCTCTCCCTTCTCCTTCCCTTCCCTCCTCCCTCCTCCTCCCTCTCCCTCCCTCCTTCCCTCCCTCCTCCCTCTCCTCCCCTCCTCTCCCTCGCCTCCCTCCTCCTCCCTCCCTCCCTCCCTCCCCTCCCTCCTCTCCCTCCCCTCCCCTCCCTCTCCCTCCCTCCCTCCCCTCCCTCCCTCTCCCTCCCTCCCTCCTCCCTCTCTTCCCTCCTTCCCTCTCTCTCCAAAATTATGAGGTCACACGAACCGTATTTATTCATCTCTGAAAGTTTTCTGTTCTGTCCGAATTTCTAAACGTTTCTCTTGGGATGAAAATGAGAAAGTTAAGGAACTGGAATAAAAGGAGAAAGTTGATAAGGATAATAATAATGATATTCATAATGATAATGACTGATGATATTGATACTAATAATGATAATGATAATTTTGATGATAATGGTAATAACAATGATGATAATAATGATAATGATAATAATAACAACAATAATAACAATGATAGTAATAACAATAATGACAATAATAATGATAATGATAATAATGATGATCATAGGAATGTTAATAATGATAATTATGATAACAATGATAATGAAAATAATGATAATAGTAATTATAGTACTAAAAATAACATAAAAAACAACGACGATGATAGTAATGAAAATAACAACAATTATAACAATAATGATGATAGTGTGATAATGATAATGATCAACAACAACGATAATGATAAAGATAACAAAGATAAGAACAAAAATAACACGGATAATTCCAGAAATACGACCACGAAAGTAAGAATCCATATAACAAAGCATCCTAACTTTCCCTTATAGCATTTCCTTGTTTCTCTCTCTCTCTCTCTCTCTCTCTCTCTCTCTCTCTCTCTCTCTCCCTTTCTCGCTCTCTCTTTTTCCCCTTTCCCGACCTTGGGGGAGAAAATCTCATCTTTTCTCCTGCTGTCTAATCTCCCTCTTTCTCTTTCTCTCTCGCTTTTCACTTTCGGTTTTGCTCACAGCCGCTCTCTCTCTCTCTCTTCTCTCTCTGTCCCTCTCTCTTTTCACTTTCGCTTTCACTCTCTGTCGATCTCTCTCTCGTCTTTCTCTCTCATATACATTCTCTCCTTTTTTTTTGGCTCGCTTTCTCTCTTGCTCTTTGCTCTCTCCTAGGTCTGTCTGCTACTCTCTCTCTCTCTCTCTCTCTCCTCTCTCTCCTCTCTCTCTCTCTCTCTTCTCTCTCTCTCTCTCTCTCTCTCTCTCTCTCTCTCTCTCTCTCTCTCTCTCTCTCTCTCTCTCTCTCTCATCTCTCTCTCTCTCTCTCTCTCTCTCCTCTCTCTCTCTCTCTCTCTCTCTCTCTCTCTCTCTCTCTCTCTCTCTCTCTCTTCTCTCTCTCTCTCCTCTCTCTCTCTCTCTCTCTCTCTCTTCTTTCTCTCTCTCTCTCTCTCTCTCTCTCTCTCTCTCTCACGCTCTCTTTCGTCCGATCCATTACAAAAAACTGCATTAAGTAATTTCTTTACCGTACCTATTTTGAATACAAGGTTGCTGTTACTGTTGGGCGTGGGCCATTGTTTAGGTAGGGGAGGTCTCTCTGTTAGATTATAGATTTAGATCAAAATAAGATTCACAACGGTGACATTTCCTCGAAGAAGTATGTCTAGTTGAAAATCATCCCCAAATGAATTCATATGTCGATGTATAGTCGGCTATTAAACTCTTGGTCAAGATTTCTTACATTTCTCTCAAAATGGACTCGTCCAAGAATAGAAAACGAAATCCAACTGAAGGGGCTGAGAAAACGTTTAAGGAGTAACTATTGAAGAAAAATTACTGGAGAAGATGACAAAGGAGTAACTATTGAAGAAAAATAAACATAGGCGATCACTAAAATAATTGGAGAAGACGATGACAAAGAAATATAACAAAAGTATAGGAAATTATTATAAAATGATAACAATGATAATACTGACTATAATGATTATTATCATTACTATTGTTACTATCATTATTAGAATCTTTGTTATTAGTAGTAGTATCATTACCAAAGTATATTTTTTATTACCATTATTAGTATTATCATTGACATCGTGATCATTATTGCCATTATTTTGATTCTTCTTACTATATTTCTTACTTATTTATTACTGTTATTATTATTATTACTATTACTATCGCCATTATTTTGATTCTTCATCTCCTTCTTAATATCATTCTTACTTTTATTACTATTGTTATTATCATTATCATTATTATTATCATTATCATTATTATTATTATCATTATTATTACTGTTATCATCATTATCTTTATAATGAATAGTTACTATTATTATTATCATTATTATTATCATCATCATCATTATTATTATTATTATTATTATCATTATTATTATTATTAGAGAGAGAGAGAGAGAGAGAGAGAGAGAGAGAGAGAGAGAGAGAGAGAGAGAGAGAGAGAGAGAGAGAGAGAGAGAGAGAGAGAGAGAGAGAGAGAGAGAGAGAGAGAGAGAGAGAGAGAGAGAGAGAGAGAAATTGTTCATAACCTTTCGCAGATATCCTGCTAACCAACGGGTAAACAAACAAACTACTACAAACATAACCTCTTTGTCGTACATGTCAGCAGTGATGATAATCCTGACTATAATGATATTAACATTATTACCATAATACCAATGATGTATTATTAATCTTATTATCAATTATTAATTATCATACATGTCAACAGTGATGATAATCCTGACTATAATGATATTAACATGATAACCATAATACCAATGATGTATTTTTTTATTAATCAAGTACCACAGCTGATAGCATATCACATGATTATAAAACTTTACGTCCAAGTCCCCAAATATACTTAAGGTTCCCTATTTACAAAAACAAAAGAAAAACAAACATATATATAAAGCAGGAAGATTTATTGCTTATAGTGCAGCACAACACTGGCGCATATACATACATACACATGCACACTACGTATACATACATATTACGTGTACACATACATTGCATCACACATACATTGTATAATGCAACATACAATACATATACATACATGCATACAATATGTACATGCATCAACCATATTACATTAGACATATATATGCACATACAGCATATATATGAATACCATTGTCATAGCATTCGCCATACATATTAGCATTCAATACATATGCATTATATTACACATGACACTATGCAGATATCACATTACACATACACATCCTACATTCACTCAACATACTCCTCACAGCTGAAAAATCCTTTTTGAAAATCAGGCCCAAATTACAGCATATTCACTAATCAAACAAGTATACTCTAAATTATAAAATATAATATCAAATTACAGCATATTCGCTATCAAACAAGTTATCTCGATATATGAAATATAATCACGAAAAAAAGGCATTTTGTTAATTTCTGTCACGAAATAGGTAAATTGATATTACTGAAAAACTAAAAACACTTAGCTAACACTATATAACATATAACATCAGAATGTACTTAGAAAGCGTTATATAAAGATAGCGTTATAACAAATAATTATATGACATTGATAGATACTGATATGATTGCCTCATAAAGAAACGGGAAGAAACATATCCTCATTATCTTTACCATCATCATTATTATTGCTATCATTATCTTTATGGTTGATATTATCATTATTATTATCATAATCAGCATCATTATTTTCATAACCGTTCTTATAATCATCAACATTATCATCATTAACTTCCTTACTATCACCGTTACTATCCTTATTATCCCAAAGAAACAGAAGTAAAACAATTTTTCGTTTTATTGCTTCCCTCAGTATACTTCCTGGGCATCTGTCTCCTTCGCTTACAGTATAACACGACACTGATTCTGTCCTTCAGTGTCACTTTAATCAGGCTGTCTGTAAATCTTTGCTCTATTACATTTAAGCTAAATCTTTTGACTCTCGCGACGTCAAAATATGAGATGTATGTCATCAGGATTTAAAGACGTGTGCGACATTTTTATTTTATTATTTTCAGTCGATATTTACATCTGTTCTAAAAAATGAACGACTTAATAACTTGTTCATTCATTTACAGTGATCGGTGTTAAAGGAGTTATGAAACGAACATGTCTTTACGTATTTTTCATCGCAAGATTCTTAAACCTCGTAATACCTCGAATCTGCTGGATTCTTAGATATCGCAGGGTTAAATACGTTTAAGGATTCTTCAAGAATACTTTGTAGTATTATTTTTACACCGTCACAGAACACTTTAAATCCACATATATTTCATCACGTGATTCTTAAACCTCGTTATATTTAGATATTAACACTGATAGACCACGATTTGCTGGATTCTTAGAGACCGCTGGGTTTCACATATCTAAGGATATTTTCCATTATTTTCCATGGTGTATGATATTATTGTTGAAACATTCCAGGAGATACTTAAAATCCACCTCCTACACTGAAACCACGATTTGCTGGATTCTTAGAGAGTTTCACATATAGGATATTTCCATGGTGTATGATACTTAAAATCCACCTCCTTATGCCTGTATATCACCCTTAACATGATCCATTGGATTCTTAGAGACCGCAGGATTTTATGCGTAATTTCTAAAATTCTTTTAAATTCGTCTGTGTTCTTACTGCACTGCCGTTATAGATGATAAAATAGATTAAAATAAAAACACTCAAACTGGCCTTTTTATTTCGGATACTAAAAATCTTATCAGTAATACTTGTGAATCACATAATTTTTACGAGTCGTAGCGAAAGAGAATAGAGAGCGCTGTAACAAAATTAAACCAGGTTTGAAAGCGAAACGCGAAACGAATTTAACAAAACTAAAGACTTATTCATTTTGTGTGAAGTTATTCATTCTCAATCACATTTATTTTCTTCTTCTTTGCATGAGACCTGAAAGTACGAATAGCTTTTAGTATGAAATGCTTTTAGGTTAGATTAAAAGTTTTTTTTTTTTTCGCACAATAAAATGGTAAATCACATGGGTTTAATGGAGGTATCTTTGACAAATTACTAGAACTGAAGGAGGTGATTCTAATGCAAATACTGATTAAAATAATCATATTTATTATCATTACTGTCATCATCATTATCATCACTATCATCATTATCGTTACTATTATCATTACTGTCGTCATTGTTGTTATTATCATCATTATCATTATTACTATTACCATTACTATTACTGGTATCAGCATTATTACTGTTATTATCATTATCATTTTTATTACTATTGTTATTGTTGTTACCAATACTACTACTACTACTACTAACAGTACAAATAATGATAATACAAATAATAATAATAATAATGAAAGTAATGATAATAATAATAATAATAATTAATAATATAAAATAATTAATAATAATAATAATAATAACAAACACAATATAATAATAATTAATAATAATAATAATAATAATAATAATAATAATAATAATAATAATAATAATAATAATAATAATAATAATAATAATAATAATAATAATAATAATAACAATAATGATAATAATGAAAGTAATGATAATAATATAATAATAATAATAATAGTAAATAATAATCATCATCATCATCATCATCATAATAATAATAATAATAATAATAAAAATGTTAATAATAAAAATAATGATGATCATGATTACGAAAAACACAACACAGCAACAGTTACTCTATGCTAATGAAGAAGTCCCGCTTTCCCTTTGCCTTTCCCGCAAAAAAAAACCGCCAACACCGCCATATTCTCCGCTTGATCGTCCTCAAACCATCGACCGCTACATCGCTACATAGCGATCTCCGCTACGTCCCGCTTCTCAGCCTGAAAAAGAAGAAAAATAGAAGGGCGAACGATATCAAACAGGAAAAGCAACTGGGTTAACCTCCATATAGTCCCGTTTCGTCCTGAATATCTTTAACGTGACCTCCTCTCGGCACTCTTTCGCGACCCGTTAATGTAGGCCGGTCGTAACGATAGAGGTCGTTGTAGCGGAGAGGTCGTATGTAGCGGAAAGTTCGTAGCGGGGAGGGTGAGAGGAAGCGCTCGACCGAGACTAATGTGGATGCTTATTTTCACGTCGCGAGCGCTAAATATAATTTCGTGGTGCTCTAGATTATTTGTTCGTCTTTAGTTTTGCTTTACAGAAACGGTTACAGGAATTTGAATGATGATGTATCTTTTACCAAATGTGATAAAAGGAAAGTTCCAAATGACAACAGCGTATCAAGATGAATATATCTAAATATATCTTACTTCACGTTGGGTTCACAGGATTCTTTATATCTACCCTCCCTTGTACGTATATATGATGATATACTAGAGAGAGAGAGAGAGAGAGAGAGAGAGAGAGAGAGAGAGAGAGAGAGAGAGAGAGAGAGAGAGAGAGAGAGAGAGAGGAGAGAGAGGAGAGAGAGAGAGGGAGAGAGAGAGACTGACAGGCAGACAAACACGCAGACAGATAGCTGATTAACATACATAGATACAGATATAAAGATTGATAGCCAGATAGAGGGATCGAGAGAGAGACAGATAGAAACAGAGAAAGGAAAGAAATGACATTAAGTAAAATAATGATAACAAGAAATAAGATAAAAAAGGAAAGAGGAAAGACAAAAGAAAACGAGAAAGAGAGCAGACGAAAAGAAAACGGTCGGTTACACCAATGCTCCCTTGACCCAGACCTCCCCGCGCCTTCAACCTACGAGCGAAACCACGTGACCCTGTTAACGGCCAGCCTCCACGCCTCTGACCTGACCTACTGTTATACTGACCTTCTCGGCGATAGAAACCTATTGTAAATTACCTTTCTGGCCGTGATGAGTGGCTGGTGGCTGGTCTGTTGCCATACAAACCCACAGATTTTAGACACACGCTCCTTAAACTCTCAGTGGTCCATTTATGTTGTGAAATATGACTCAGTATTAAGTAAATTTATAGTACTAATTAATTTTATAACTACAGAGATAAAATAGCATCAGTTGCAGATTATTTTATTTTATAATGGTTATTGTAATTATGATATTGATAATAACAAAAGGAACGGTAAATAATGACTATGTTGGAATGATAATGACAATAAGAATGATGATAACAATAGGAATAGGAATACGAAGAGAATGAGGCATAAGAGGGAAGAAAGAGGAAGATGAAAGAGATAAAAAGAGAGAGTAATAGAAAGTGCAAGATTATAATGTACATGGAACTAAATAAAAAAAGAAAGTAGAGATATAAACAGGAAGAGAAAGAGAGGAAAATAGAAAAGAAACAAGCACTACAAAGGAAAAAAGAAAAGCAAGGCAAAGGAGAGACAAATAACAAGAAATTACAATCAAAAGAAAAGAAATATAATAAAGCAAGAAAATAAAACAAAACAACGAAACAAGAAGAAAGCGAGCACGAGATAAAAACAACAACAAAGAAAAAAACGAAAACACCTTCAAAAAATCAGCGAAGAGAGAGAGAGAGAGAGAGAGAGAGAGAGAGAGAGAGAGAGAGAGAGAGAGAGAGAGAGAGAGAGAGAGAGAAGAGAGAGAGAGAGAGAGAGAGAGAGAGAGAGAGAGAGAGAGAGAGAGAGAGAGATAGATAGAGAGTTAGATAGATAGAGATAGATAGACAGAGAGAGAGACACACACAAACAAAAACAAACAAAGACAAACAAACAAACAATCAGCCAACCACCCGACACAGGAACACCCCCTCCCCCTCCCCCTCCCTCCCCCCTTCCCTCCTTCCCACCCACCCTAAAAAAAAAAACCGTCTTTCACCTCGCCCTATAAAAACACGACCATGGAAAGGTCAACAAGTCGCTTCAAAGATCTGTGCTTCTAGTCCACGTGCTTCCGCCATCACTCACCCTCTACTACCTTGAAGGGGGGGGGGGAGGGGGGAGGATGTCAGCAGAGATTGGGTTATTGGGTGAATTTTTTTTTTTCTTTTCATTCTTTTTCTTCTTCTTTGCTCCCTTCTTTATTCATACGTGCATTCTTTTTGGCTTCTTCTTCTTCTTAGCTCCCTTCTTCATTCATTCGTGCATTCTTTTTGGATTATGTAGTAGTAGTAGTAGTAGTTGTTGTTGGTTGTAGTAGTAGTTGTAGTAGTAGTGCAGTAGTAGTAGTAGTAGTAGGTTTGTAGTAGTAGTAGTAGTAGTTGTAGTAGTAATAGTTGTTAGTAGTGGTAGTTAGTAGTAGCAGTAGTAGTAGTAGTAGTTGTTGTTGTTCCTTTGGGGGTTATTCCGAGCGCGGGTGTGTGGTTGAAGAGTATATATATAGTTGTGGTTTGAATTGCTGGTTGGGTCGTTACATAGGGTTGTTTCGAAGGGTTGTTTGAGTCGTTTGGTAGTTTTGTGTGTGATTATGATTTTTTTTCTCTCTGGCTATCTGCATGTCTGTCTCACTGTCTCTGTTTTTCTCTGCTTGTCTGTTTGTCTCTAGGTCTGTCTGCTAGTCTCTCTGTCTCTTTCTCTCTCTCTCTCTCTCTCTCTCTCTCTCTCTCTCTCTCTCTCTCTCTCTCTCTCTCTCTCTCTCTCTCTCTCTCTCCTCTCTCTCTCTCTCTCTCTCTCTCTCTCTCCCTCTCTCTCTCTAACTCACTATCAATACTTTCCTTTCTTCACCCTGTCTATATGTCTAGATACACACACCTACATACAGTACATATGCTTGTAAATATGCATGAATGTATAACGGGTAGATAGATCGAATAATGGTAGAGATAAATAAAATAGATAGGAAAATGGATTTAGAGGGTATGAGGTAGTAAGAGAGAGAGAGAGAGAGAGAGAGAGAGAGAGAGAGAGAGAGAGAGAAGAGAGAGAGAGAGAGAAACCAAAGCACACACATATCACAAGCAAATTCCTCCTTCAAAAGACCAGTCACCCATCACTTCGCAGACAGACCCCAAAAAAGGCAAGACAAACGACACACCAAGGTAGCGGTACCGAATTGAGTGTGTCTGCGGCCCGGTACACAGATCTAGTGCACACCTTCGCATCATTGGTACCCGTTATAGTGTACAAGAGCGGCCTGGGGTGACCGTGCTAGGGTGCGGACTGTACACTTCCTCCCAGCGGTTCCTCCTTGTGGGTTATGAGATCAGGTCAAGTTTACAAGGGCGCCAGTTCGTTGTCGGGGAATTTTTCGGGGCCGTTCACTCGTGACCTCCTCTCAGGGGCGAGGTCAGGGACACGGTGACGGAGGGAGGAGAGGGGGAGAGGGAGGGGGGCGGGGGGAGTCGAGGACGTGTGTTTGGGGATGGGAAAGGAGGGGTGGGTAGGAGGATTAGGAGAAGGAGGGGAAGGGAGGGGGTGTTGGCGTGAGTCGTAGGTGGAGCGTTTGGGGGGGGGAGGGAGGGAAGGGAGATCGACCTGGGAGGGGAAAGAGAGGGAGATAGACGTGGGGAGAGAGGAGGGAAGGAGGTAGACAATGAAGGAGGGAGAAATGGTGCGAGATAGACCAGGGGGAGAGGAGCAGGTGGGGAAGGAACCAGGAGAAGGGGGGAAAGTAGGGGAGATGAGCCTGGGGGGGAGGAGAGGGAGGAGGAAAGAAGGGGGCGGAGCTTCGGGAGACTAAGGGCGTGGGACCTTGAACTTGCTGTATGGGCGCTGTCGGAACCAGGACGACCTACATGTCTGGCGCGAGATAATGGGAGGTAGTGGCTCGAATTTGGGACAAGGAGAAAGAGGAGGGGGAGGGAGGGAGGAAGGGAAGAGGGAAGGAGGGGAAGGAGGAAAGAGGGGGGAGGAGGGAGAGGGAGAGAAGGAGAGGGAAAGAGAGAGAGAGAGGAGAGAGAGAAGAGAGAGAGAGAGAGAGAGAGAGAGAGAGAGAGAGAGAGAGAGAGGAGAGAGAGAGAGAGAGAGAGAGAAGAGAAGTGACATTTTTGATTTGATTTGATGTATTTACAGACAGTTTACATACCTATTTGAATTTCATCAATTATTGATATAGAGGATACACATGTACAAAATCAGACAGACATTTATATAGATAGATAGATAGACAGACAGATAGATAGATAGATAGATAAATATAAATAGACATGGATATAGACAGATAGATAGATGGACAGATAGGTATACAGAAAAAAAAAGAGAGGAAGAATGTTATATATATTTTCAAGACGAGAACATACGTGAACTTTCATATAGGTACACATGTAAACCACACACACACACACACACACACACACACACACACACACACACACACACACACACACACACACACACACACACACACCACACACACACACACACACACACACACGCACGCAAACGCATGTCCAAATATCAACATAAAGAGTAAGACAAAATAAAGAACGAAGACATACACCTCATAATGCGGTTCAAATTGAATGATGTACACACCCTCTGACCTCAAGTTGAAGATGTTGGTTCCTCAGTAACAAACACGTGCCAGTGACCCAGCGCAAAAGTAGGTCACATGCAAAATATGCAGTTTTCTTTGATGCACTGATAAAAGAAAATGGAGTTTAGTCTGGCAAACTATTTTATTTTGAATTGTGTCACGGAAACGGATTCTTGTTGTTTTACTTTATATAAGCTTTACTCTCAAGCTTGAAGTGTTTACGATCTTTGAAACAATCATTGAAACAGTAAACTAATTATGTCCATGAATTTTTGTATTGACTAAATATATATTTTTTTCGAAACTAATTGTATGATTTAAAAATCTTTTGATACAAACTGGTATAGAATAGTCATTCATAATGCATACGACACACACACACATGTTTATGTTTATGTGTATATATATGTTCTTTGTTAACTAAAATTACAAAATGGTAAGACTCGAAAAGTAGAGAATAAGAATTTCATCTAATAGACAAGTTTCCCATAAAAGTCATCAAAGAAAACTTGGCTTCCAAGGACACATATACGGAAATCCTCGCTAGTTACCAGGAAGTAACAATAACATCATTGTTCCTTTGACAATTTTAACGCTTCCTTACTTTATCTTACATATTCTGACATATTTCTGGAAAATGTAAGTTACCTAGAGCAGTCTCAAATGGATGTTTTATTTACTGAAAATACATGTCATATGGTAGGTAAAAAAAATATGATTTTGAATACAAGATCCGTTATATCAAAATATAAAAAAAGCTTATTCCCTTCTTCTTTTCCTTTACGAACTGATATTCATTACGCTGCTTTGAAGATAACCTAAGAGAAAAGACCTTGGAAAATTAATCAACAACAGAAGAAAAAAACAAAAATCCAGCAACCTTCTATAATGCGGTGGTGCTGAGACCCACAACAGCGTGTAACAATATTACCCTTTCCTCACCAGTCTTGCTCTAAATATTATCCCAAACCATACCTAACAGCGTGAGGAACCTATGATTGTATTTTGAACAGACGAAAAGACAATTTAAGGCAACAACTTTTGAACAAGTAGTGTTCTGAGGAGAGGAAGTGGCACCGCTGTAGAAACACAGTCATTCAAGGACGGTGGAAAAGGGATTCGTATTTCAGTATTTTACAAAGTATTTTTGTATGTACGTTTATGCTTTATGGCATTATTGATATATCAGTAAGGTTAAATATAATATTCTTTGTCAATATAAAGTTCTGATAAGGTGAGCAAGGGAGTAGCAATTCTCCCATGAATACAAAAAGAGTCCTTAGGATATATCTCAAGGTCACGTACAATCTTTGGAAAAAAAAAACTGCACGCCCACGCATGCATACGCCAAGGAACGCCAAGAAAAAGAGGACGAAAAAGGAGAGAAAAAAACAAATAACCCGGCGACCTCGGGAATCTGTCCCGGGCTCCTTCGCGGGTCCTTCGTATTCCCATGCAATCCGGCGTCCTGTGCCAAGAATCGGGCTCCTTCCAGCAAAATCCTTCGGCCCGGGATAAAGTTCCTTGGGCAGGGTGTCATCCTTATCCCTCTCCCCGCGCCCCTCGGCTTGTCTGAGGCGCTGGCGAGGACGCGGGAGGGAGCCGAAGGATCCTGCATCGGGATCGGCTGCCCGGTCCGCCGAACAAAATGTCCTGCCGCAGGATACCAAGGTCTCTCGACGCGGAAGTGTGGGACGCGCCGAGTCCTGTGTCTCCTCCCCCTTCTGCCTCTCCCTCCTCCTCCTTTTGCCGCCCCTTCGTCTTCCTCTTCCTCTCTCGTACCCACCCCTTTCGTCTCTTTGTTCTTCTCTCCCTCCCTTTCACCCCTCTCCTTATTATCATTCCTTCCCCTTTCCTCTTCTTATCCATCATCCTCATATATTTTCCCTCTTTCGCCTCCTACCCTCCCCCCACCCCTCTCCTCCTCCCCACCACCCCCTCCCTCGAAGAATACGCTCCTCCTACTCTTTGCTCCGCCCCTTTCAGGATACTTCTAGGACACCCTTGGCTTATCCTGGGACCCTGGCCGCCCCTCGGATTATATTCATTCAGTATTATCGGAAGGGTTAGGGATAATTTTTCATTTTCATTGGGTATTTGCAGTTCTGTTATTTATATTTTTACAAAGATAAAGGTGGCGCTCTGGCTGTCAATCCTCATGAATTAACATAATTATTTATTTTTTCCTTAATGCAGAATTACGGAATGACTCGACGGTAAAAAACCTTCACTGTTTTCTGAGTATTTGATAAAGACTTTTACAAATGAATACAAAAATAAAGAAAAGTAAAAATAATAAAGTAATGATAACAATAACAACAAAATATGCATTAAGGAGGAAGTCAAAATTCGAAAAATTCCTCTGAATAATTCGCCTTTCATGGTCAACAGGCTCCCCCGCCACAAAATGGACTCGCCCGCCGCTCTTGGAAGGGTCCTGCGAAGGCAAGACGCGGCGGAGGCATTTCAGTCTTGGCCGCCGAAAGAAAGAGAGAGCTGTGGATAGTCTAGTCTCTGTGTGCTGGATCTATGCACTATATATAAACATGTGTGTAGGTGTGGGTGTATATGTGTGTGTGTGTATGTGTCCATAAATACACTCACAATCACACATTATATATATATATATATATATATATATATATATATATATATATATATGTGTGTGTGTGTGTGTGTGTGTGCGCGCATGTGTGAATAAATAAATAATTTATTATATACATATTATGAATAATTATATACATATGTATGTGTGGTGTGTGTGCATATATATACATACATATACATACATACATACATATATATATATATATATATATATATATATATATATATATATATATATATATATATCCTATATAAAGTGGATAGATACACTATATAGGTATATACAGAAATTTGTTATAAACAGATAACTGTAAACATGATTTACGTGTACTGTTATCCCACATCTGCCCAAGTGTGTACATGTGCGTTTAAATGTATTTGTGTATGTGCATAGGTTTGTGTGTGTGTGTTAATAAATGTGCATTATATGTCGACGGATTTGGGTGCATGTGCGTGCGTTTTTGGGTGTGTATATCTGTGTAAGCATGTGACTATGCATTTTCAGTAGTGTGTGTAT
>NW_020869374.1:517873-530373 GCF_003789085.1 Penaeus vannamei | reverse complement strand
AGAGAGAGAGAGAAACTCGGGTATAAGAGGCACAAAGACATAGAACAAGGAAGAAAATACCTTAACCCACATAAGTGATAAAAAAAAAAAAAAAAAAAAATCACAAAGAAAACTCAACAGAATAACCGTCACAAACAGCTAACCTCAATCTCTTTATCCCTCTGTCTCTGTCTTGTGAACCATTACCCTTCGCCTTGAGACAAAATGTCCTTCACTCGCCCATAGACCCATCCTCCCTCGCCCTTCTCTCTCCTTCGAGTCCATTTCTACTTCACATAATGGTCCTCCCGTTACCTTGTGACCGTGGACCGTTTTTCCTCTCCACTCTTGCCCTTGCAGAGGTAGTTACAAGAGGAGAAAGGGCAAGGGAGGGTAGGCGTAGACCTTGGCTGTTATAGTTTGTCTTATTTACTGTTCGTGTGACCTTTGGCGCGGTGAAATGGCCAAGCTGGTGGGATTTTATTTAATGGGTGAGATCTGTTGAATTTGATTTTTTTTATTTTTTTATTCAGTTAAGATTTATTATTTATTTGGAGATGCTTTACCTATTTTCTCGTTTATTCGTATTTTGTGTTTTATTTCTTCTTTTTCTCCCCTCCTCTTCCCGTTTTTTATTTCTATTTTTTATTTTTTGTATTTCTAAATGTATTGTTCTCCCCTCCTCTATTTCCCTTTCCTTCTCCCCTCTCTAGGTCTCTCACTATACATTATCCCATTATTGCACCCTGTTTCATATCTGTTCCCCTCTCTAATACTCTATCATCCCCTATTTCTCTTACCTCTGTTATTCCTCTCTCCTCTAGTTTCATTTTTATCACTCTTTCTCTCTTTCTCTATGCCCTGTTATTGCACCCTCTTATCTACGCTATTCCCACTCTTACCACATACTCCCTTATCTCCCCTCTGCTCCCTGCCCCTTACCCCTTACTCCCTTATCCCCCCCTTGCTCCTTGCCCCTCCCTTACACCCCTGCCCCTTACTCCCTTACTCCCCCTGCCCCCTTACTCCCTTATACTCCTTATCCTCCCCTTACCCCTTACTCCCTTATCTCCCCCCTTTACCCCTTACTCCCTTACCCCTCCCTTGCTCCCTGTCCCCTATCCCCTCCCTTACCCCTTACTCTCTTACCCCTTACTCCCTTATCCCCCCTTGGTCCCTGCCCCCTCCCTTATACCCCCCTGCCCTTACCTCCCCTACCCCTTACCCCTTATCCCCCTGCTCTTATCCCTTACTCCCTTATCCCCCCTTGCTCCCTGTCCCCTATCCCCTCCCTTTACCCCTTACTCCCTTATCCCCCCCTTACCCCTCACTCCCTGCCCCTTACTCCCTTATCCCCCCCTTTCTCCCTGTCCCCTATCCCCCCCCCTTGCTCCCTGTCCCCTATCCCTCCCT
The DNA here is from genome assembly GCF_003789085.1 of Penaeus vannamei. Taxonomy (NCBI): domain Eukaryota; kingdom Metazoa; phylum Arthropoda; class Malacostraca; order Decapoda; family Penaeidae; genus Penaeus; species Penaeus vannamei. The sequence goes on along the minus strand of NW_020869374.1, from coordinate 528,981 downwards.
TTACCCCTTACTCCCTTACCCCCCCTTACCCTTTACTACCTTATCCCTTACTCCCTCATCCCCCTTGCTCCCTATCCCCTCCCTTTATCCCCCCCCCTTGGTCCCCGTCCCCTCACTTTACCCCCCCCCCCTTACTCCCCGTCCCGTATCCCCTCCCTTTACCCCGCTCTTTTATCGCACATTTCCAGTGTCCTCGACGAGCGTCCCGTCTCCTGTGTCTCCTTGTCGCCTCTCTGGGCTCTGAAGGTCACCGTTGTCCTCCCGGTCGCCTGGCGCGGGCTCAAGCTGAGGAAGGTGGTGGAGGATGGAGGAGGAGGAGGAGGTGGAGGGGAGAGGGGGGTAGGAGGAGGAGGATGGGGGAAGGGGAGGAGGAGGAAGGGGAGGATGGGGAGGAGAGGGGGGTGGAAGGGAGGGAGGAGGAGGGGAGGAGGAGAGGGAGGGAGGAGGAGAGGGATGGGGGAGTGGGATGGGGAGGTGGAGGTGGGATGGATGGAGGGGGGAGGAGGAGGATCGGAGGGATGGGGAGGAGGAAGGGGAGGAGAGGAGGGGATGTGGGGGGAAGGGGGGAGGGAGGAGGAGGGAGGGAGGATGGAGGAGGAGAGGGGAGGAATAATAATAATAATATAATAATAATAATAATAATAATAATAATAATAATAATAATAATATTAATAATAATAATGAGGAGGAGGAGGAGAGGAAGAGGAGAAAGGTAAGGGAAAGAGGATGATGATGATGATGATGATGGTGAAGGTGGAAGTAGGAAGGGAAGAGTGGGAAGGGGTAAAGGAAGAAGAGAAGGAGAAGAAGAAGAAGGTTGAAGAAAACAAGGAGAAAGAGGGAGTAGCGACAAAGGGAAGGGAATGGGAGGAATAGAGAGTCCGAATAATAAGAACAGAGAAACAAGAAACACAAACACAGACTGACGGGCATAAAGATCTAACTGACCAACAGCTCTTTAAACAATAACTTCAACCAACTGTAAATAAACTAAAGTCTCCCTTTGCAGTATATAAGCACACACTTTAGCAGCATAAATATACTTCCTTCTAACGTATGAAGGGAATTCGTAATCCACCAACGACCTTGAGGGTCAACGGCCGACGGTATCTGTTACTTCCTGCATATGACGTCATAAGGACTCTGATTACAGAAAACGTTAAAGTAAAATCGTCGCATGGTAGACTATTTTATTTGTTGCGATATATCGTTTTTCATCGATTTTTCGCAATAATAATCTTCTTTAGTGGTGTGTGGTTCTTTTTACAGATAAAGCATTATTCGGTGATATGAATATGGCAAAACGAAGTTAAAAAAAAACGCTAAATTGTTTTGAAACACGAAAATTGTCATTTGGAAGTGCATTGAATATGAAAGTATATCTTTAAACACGTTAGCACACGCATTATATTAAAATGAATATGATAATGAACATAAAACACACATCTAAATCGAACATAAAACCCACATATAAGTTGTTTATCGTCTGAACACCTATTACAACCAAAATAATTGTTAGAAAAAAAACAATTAATCATGTTATTCTAAAAATAGTTATACAAAACCATCCCATAAATGACATTTGATAAATTATGAAACAATATTTTAACGATTACACGGAAGAGCCAAGATCCCATTCGTTGGGTCTGACTCATGGCGTTTCGGGCGAGTCCATTATGGTCCACATAGCGTTTCTCATTCAATATTTACTCTCTTTTCCGCTCGAGATGTAATTATATTAATGGCGGGACTAGTAAATATCCAAATTATCCCAAATGATTTTCAAGGTTCCATAAAGTTCAATTGTATTTCAAAACAGAGATGAGAAGGTTAGGAAAAGTTCACATGGCCTATCTTCAATCATCCGCTATTTCCTTTCACTCTGACTTGTGAATGATTCCTTCAGAGTCCTCAAGAGACGAAGGATACCTCCAGGACAACGCTACCCTCCCCCTCCTCCTCCTTGGCCATCCCCAGCCCCTACCCTCTTCCTATTCCTTCCCTCCCCTCCCTTTCCCCGTTCTCCTCCTCCTCCTCCTCCTCCTCCCCTACCCCCTCCCCAACCACCACGACCCCTCCCTTTCCTCCTCCTACTCCTCCACCACCCTCCAACCCCCCACAAGGTCGCCGGGACGCAGGATGGAGCTCCAGGGACGCAGCAGGGAGAGCGAGGGATTCTTGCTATCCTGCCTTCGCCTCCTTGTCCCAGAGCCTTGTGAAGCGAGGAGCAGGTGGCGGCGGCTGCGTGTCCTTCAAGCTTACACACACACACACTCGCACACACACTCACTCACACACGCGAGGCACAGCTGCTTCTTAATATGAACTTCACCTCGACGCGTCATCGTACCAATGTGATTTTCGTGTATGGGGTTCGAGTGTCTTTTGTTTTTCTTTTCTTTGTGGCGGGAATTAGGTTGGGTTTCGTTTATTATTAATTTTTTAATGTTTCTTTTGGGGTTGAAATAGGGTTAGATTCCATTTCCTCTCTTTATATTTTTGTGCTATTCATTGTTGAAGATCCGGGTTTGTTTTCGTTGCTGTGTTTGCGATTATTTGTAAAATGCGGAAGACGAACGAAATATGAGGAAGTGCAACGGTCCCGGTAGTGACGTCATACACGCGATAGAAAACGGGTTGTGGTGTATATGGGAGACTTTAGTATAAATATGATTAACTCACATTATCTATGTATATATATGCATGTATTTATGTATATTTATTTAGGTAATTGATAGACGAATATAGAAGGAATGTTCTTGAGATAGAATAATTCTTAGATTTATATTGTTTTGAAGATAGAAACCTGTCTTCCCTTGGTTCTGAAATGAAATATGCAATAATTCTATTACTATTAACCTCTGTGCCAAATATAGACATATTTCAACACCCAAAAATCAAGGACCACATCCTAGCAACCCCACACCACTCTATCCTAACTAACTAGGTTCGTATCTGTAAAAGTAAACACTTAAATTAGCCGAAAAAAAAGTCTCGAACTCATAAACAGAGTAAGAAAGGGAAAAGTAAATAAAAACACAGGGAATCATTCGTTCCTAGGACGAATTTCGCGACGACACTGAGCACATAACCCTGAATGACGTCACTCAGGGTCAGTTATCCTCGTCAATTACGTCATATCTGCGTTCTCTTATCCTAGCGCTATCGCAAATTCTCTTTCCTTCCCCTTATAACACATATATAACGGGAAAATACACTCATACGGTGGTTCTCTATTATTTCATTCATCCGTTCTTGTTATTTGGATCGAACAGGATGCGCTTAAAGAGCATTTAAGGCGAGATAGTTCATTTTAAGTATCGAAGGCACATAAGTGTTCACCGTCCTCCCCCATTCTAAGAGAATGGACTCACCCGTCCCTCCCGAGTTGGGGGGGTGAGGGAAAATGGACGCTGGGGAGGGGGGAGAGAGGGGTGGAAAGAGCATTTCCCGCGCTCAGAACGACAACAAAACCGAATTTAACGAACACGTGCCACCTGGTTTATTTTAACGGATCCTGGTTCATTTTGACAACGGTCAAAGGACTAATGACTTCCTCGTAACGAAATCCTCGTATTGTGTAATATATCAGAGAGGAATTGAACAAAGGTTATACGAGTCGAGTTGACGGCCAAGGTCACACGCGCTAGCCTAGAATGTAGGTCACGTGGTTTTTAAAAGGTCATTGCTCTGCAGTGGGTGTTAATTAAGTGTATTTTGTGTCTTGATATAGTGTATTTTTGTATGGTCTCTTTAATGTTAATTGGGTTCGTTTTGGTTTAAAAGTTTTGAATAATTCAATTGTATCGCTTTGTTTTGCTGGCAGTGAAAGAGACATTGATCTGACCTTGGAATTATGACGTCATGGGGGAACGTAATGCATGTGTGTGTGTATGTGCTCTCTCTCTCTCTCTCTCTCTCTCTCTCTCTCTCTCTCTCTCTCTCTCTCTCTCTCTCTCTCTCTCTCTCTCTCTCTCTCTCTCTCTCTCTCTCTCTCTCTCTCTCTCTCCCTCCTTCCTCCCTCCCTCCCTCCCTCCCTCCCTCCCCCCTCTCTCTCCCTCATTGTTATATCTACCGATATGTAAACCAATGACTTTGAATGCTTGTATTTTTGTAATTGAAGTATTGTATATATTTTAATCGTCATCATGCCTAATTTCTCTGTGTGAATTGTGATCCCATATAGGGACTTATTAAGATAGGCGTGAGGATAACCTACGTTACCTCATCCCTTTGAAATGTTAGTTTTTGTCCCAATGAGCGTGTCAAAGTCAAAGTCTCTCTCTCTCTCTCTCTCTCTCTCTCTCTCTCTCTCTCTGTTGCCCTCCATTCCTTCCTTCAAAATGCCCCACCTTCCCTCTATCCCCTTTTCCTTCCCTCCCTCCCTCTTCTCACCGTCCCCCTAACCTCCCTCCCTCCCTTTCCTCACTTTCCCTCTCGCTTTCCCCCCTCTCTCTCTCTCGCTCTCTCCAGAACCTCCAGACTGGAAAGCGACAGCAACCCAGCGCCCCGCTTTATGAATGAAAGCAGATGAAAGTCCACCGCGTCCCGAAAAATAGAAACCGAAATAACGAAGAGAAAACTTGGTCAGACCTTCGACTTGGGATGCGATGGCGGGAGGGAAGTCGACGTGTCACGGGACTGGGTCAGAAGAAGATTCGACCTCACTTTTTATTTTTTTCGAGGTCTCTTTGGGAGGGTTTTCCTCTTTATCGGGGAGAAAATGGCGTTCTGTGCTCCAGATATACGGAAATATAGAGATACTAGGTTAACCTGAAGAGGGTGTATGGATGAATTGGAACGGTCAGGTATTTGTGATTTTAAAGAGGTACAGGCAATTTACACCAATAGTATACGGATACCTGGCCAATTTGCACAGGTACTTAGGCTGTTATTATTTCTGCTGAGTCTACAATGTCTTCATCAGGTTTCTACTAAATGGAGGATGATCGACATGTGTTATGTATCATCCTCCTGAGACACAAACATTTAATAACAATCTATTAATCTTTTCATAATCACGTAATGAGCGCATAGTATGTATCATATGCGCTGTATGTAATTATGTGAGCCTAGGAGAGGAGTTTTCAAAACGAGGAAATTTATCATGTTAAATCACTCTACTGATATGTAAACCATTGGATCTGAATGCTTGTATTTTTGTATTTTAAGTATTGTATACATTCGCAGCTGTTAATATACCTTTTTTTTTTTTTTTTTTTTTTTTTTATCTGAAATGTGACCATCCATCGGGACTTGTTAAGATAGGGTCGAAGATAACCTAAGTCACCTTATCCTTTTGAGTTGTAAGTTTTTCTTTCAATAAACTTGAATTTCTTGAAGTAAATAGAGCGGACGGGTACGAAAAAGATTTTTGTTAACGCTTCCCAATTAATGAAGAAATAACAAACACCTATAAAGAGGATGAGAGTTTATATTAACTAAAGGAAATACGGTTATTTTGCTGCTATGAGTGACAGCCTTCTTTCGTTGCTAGGATAATACTGAGTTATTGACAGAAAGGACAGGCCGGCGATCACGTGACCGGTACTTTAGGCCCCGCCCACCTGACTGTTTATTAGTACGACTTACATATCTTCAGTAATAATAACACTAAAGATAATACTGATATCAAAGAAATATCATATTGATATAATTTAAAAGTTGCTATGATCTTAAATAGAGGTTATTATTGATATAATATTTTGCATAGTAATGAAAGTATTGACGTTCTTATATCATCATTAAGTATTTAAGCATTAAATGATCCGACAAAATAACGTCTTCATATTCGGACAAGCAAAGAAGTTACTTAAGAAGTGAAATTAAGTTAACTTTCAATTAAACACTATATATAAGTATCATAAACAAATTACAGCAAAAGATGTACAGCAGATTTTCGATGTGTATATTGCACAGTGATCTTACACACTTCCACATCATATATAAAGTAATATCATTTGTGAATTCAGATCCAGATTTTTATGAGAAGTTTTCCAGAACCAATTAATCCCAACTTTGTTGTTTTTGGTGAACATGAACACTGTACTTTGGTGTCTAAACGAAGAACAAAGCAAATATTATAACAAGATTTATTCATTTATGAAAAAAATGGTATACAAATTTTCAATGTATTTCTCTGCAATTCTTGTTTTACTTTCTTTTTCTCATTTTTCTTTCTTACTTTCTTCTTTTCTTATTACAATCATGAATGTCAATATAGCCATGACCTCCAGTCCCCAGGAGGCCTTCAGAGGTCAGGGGGTACTAAGAATCTCCGAGTTTTTCATAATTAAGTTTTTTCTCAAATTCATGGTTTTGTTATTTTTATGTGGAATTGTTGTTTTGTTGTTTGTTATTTTATGTGGAATTGTTGTTTTGTTGTTTGTTATTTTATGTGGAATTGTTGTTTTGTTGTTTGTTATTTTATGTGGAATTGTTGTTTTGTTGTTTGTTATTTTCATGTGGAATTGTTGTTTTGTTGTCTGGTGATGTTGAGCATAATCCTGGTCCTAGCCGTCCAAAGTATTGCAACTTTTTGATAATATTCGTGGACTTTGAAAGAACTTGCAGGTATCTGGACTAGATTTGACATTATTTGTTGTGCTGAAATTCTGCGTTTACCTAATTTTAATAAACACTTGTTGCTACGTAGGAATTCTCTGCCTTGAGCCTAATATTTGTGCTTATATTCTACGGTTGGTTTCAATGCTAATCGTTTTGCAAAATATGAATATTGCTGTCATGAATACTTGGTTGTGAGTGTGTAGTCGTTTTAATAATTTTGTACATTCTTAGTCTTTATAGAAGTTCCAACTCCGATGACAGCATTTATGATTGTATGCTAACTTCGTACATTTCTATTCAAGAGATTGATCACAAACCATGATTTATACTGTATTCAAACCATACTTTATACTGTATTACTATGCTTTCAAACCATGCTTTTTACTGTATTCAAACCATGCTTTTTACTGTATTCAAACCATGCTTTATACTGTATTCAAACCATGCTTTACTGTATTCATAGGTGATTTATCACCACCGAGACTGGCTGAATTTTGTGTTCCCAACTGACCGACATGGCATTTCTGCTTTAGATTTCGCAGATGTAGATGGGTGTGAGCAGCTAGTCCGTGGTGCAGCTCACAGGAGTGGTAATCTTTTGGATCTTGTAATTACTGATGTGAGGGGTAACTGATGTAGACTCCATCGCGCCGGTAGGTTCTTCCGACCACTGTAGTCTAGCATGTAAGATCCAGCTGGACTTTCCTATACCAGATTTTACTCTAACTAGACAGGTCTCCTTAAAGTCTAGAAATAATTGGGATGGTGTCTGCCATGCTTTTGATAGCATTGTTTGGCGAAACGTTTATAATGCTCCTTGTCCTGTAAAAGCTATGAACTTACTGTTGGACATCATAACGAGGTTTGTACCCAGCAAAACTCTTAAATCTTGTTCACATGATAGAGCATGGTTTAATGAGCGCTGTCACCAGGCTTATAGGGACAAACATGCTGCTTACAATCTCTGGTCTGCTAACCGTACTCGTCTTTGTTGGGAGAATTATGTTGCCATGCGAAACACAGCAACTGATGTTTATAAGGAGACTAAATCTGAATATAACCATTTGAAAATTCTGAGAAACCTCACAGCCTCATAAATGGTGGTCACCACTTAAAGCATCTCTGTTTGGTGTTGAGTCCTCCATTCCTTCTTTAGTGAAACCTGATGATAGTGTTCCATACAATTCAATTGGAAAACCTACCTTATTGACAGATTGTTTCAATTCAAAACAAAGTTTAGAAGATATTTAACTTTCTCTTTCATGTCACCCGTTACCATGCTTTAATTCATTTGCTTTCAGGTCCTCTGAAATCAAGTATCTGTTATTAGAATTAGGTGAATAAGGAGGAGTAGACCCTAATGGCTTGTTTCCTTTGATTAATGATTTAATGGTCAATTAGCTCCTAAATTAGCCGTAATCTCACGCCTTTTAGTTCGTAAAGGGTCATTTTCAGAGTGATGTCACTTTAGAAATGTTACCCCTATTCCCAAGGGCCCACTACAGCCTTCACCTACTAAATATAGGCCTATTTCAATAACACCAATTTTATATTTATTTATTATTATTGTTATTATTTATTATTAACGTTTGATGGTCAACTGTCTTTCTGTACATTTCATTTGAGACCGTTTCTTTCAGAGACTCAGTTTGGTTTTAGAGAGGGACGACTGCAATGATGCATTGTTTATGTTGGTGCATGAATTGCAGTCTGCTTTAGATATGGGTTATGAGTCAAGGCTTGTCTCCCTCTGAATTTTAGTGCATCTTTTGACACTGGTAATCACAAGGGTTTAATTTTTAAGTTACAGTCTGTTGGTGCAGTTGTTACAGTTTTAACTTTTTAACTGAACTTTTAACTGGTAGGCAGCAGCGTGTTCATGTTGATGGTAGTTTTAGCTCGTATTTCCGTGTCTTCTGGTTCCTCAGTAGTGTTCTTGGCCTTTGCTCTTTATTTCTCTTCTGACATTACTAATATTTATTGTGCTGATGTACAACTATATAAATAGGTACATATACATTATACATATATATTTACATATAATGATAATATACATATATATATATAATTATATTATATAATTAATTATAGCACCACCACCACCACCATCGCCATCATTATCATTGTTATTATATCATCATGAATATATTTTCATAGTAGCAGTAATAGTATCATCATTATCATTACATTATTATCATTATCATCATTGTGCTTTGATGTCATTATCATCATATCTCTGTGCTGATATTCCTTCTCCGGCAACTAGGCAAATAGTAGCTGACAGTCAGAGGAAATGATTGTGAGCCGGTCTCGAACTCAGTTGCCTCAGCATCCAAGTCTGCCGATTAATGGAGTCTTAATCCTGAAAGCTCTTAGGTGTAAACTTTGATTCAAAACAAAAACACACATATACATGTATATATATATATATAATATATATATATATATATATAATATAATATATATATATAATATAATATACATATATTTATGTATATATATTTTTATACATATCTAAACATGCATACACACACACACACACACACACACACACACACACACACACACACACACACACACACACAACACACACACACACACACACACACACACACACACACATACACACACACACACACACATATACATGTATATAATATTTATAATATATATATATATGTATATTACATATCACACACACACACACACACACACACAACATATATATATATTAATATATATATATATATATATATATATATAATATTATATATATAATGTGTGTGTGTGTGTGGTGTGTGTGTGTGTTGTTTACATTTATACACATATATACACTATATGTATATACATATATGTATTACATTATATATATATATATATACATATATATACATATATATGCATAATATATACATATATTATATATATATATATGTAATATATATATATATATATATATATTATATATATATATATATATATATATGTATATATATGTATGATGTATCAATATATGCTCATGTAATAGATAGATAGATATAGATATAGGTATTTATATATGCTATTATATATGTTATAATGAGTATATAGTATATATATATATATATATATATATATATATATATATATATTATATATATTATTATATTATATATATACACATTTACATACATATATATGTATATATATAGAAATAGATAGAGAGAGATAGAGATAATAATAATAGATTCTAATAATGATACTACTACTACAATTGCTTCTTCTAGTAATAGTTACGATGATAATGATACTGTATAAATAATAATGATGATAGCAATATGATACTGGTCATGATAATAATAATAATGGCAATGATAATGATATAGATAAATATAATGATAAAGAGGATGATGATGATCATAATGACAGAAATAATGAGATTATTGGAGAAACAACAACAATATCAATAATAGCATTAATAGAAAAATAATGATAAGGTCAATTATAATTATGGTGATAATGATGACAGCAATAACAATGAGAGTATAATCATAACAGTAATAATAGTAGCAATAATAATAACAACAATGGTAATAATAATAATGATAATGACAATAATCATAATAAAAATGATGATGGTGATACTGACAATGATGATGATGGTGGTGATGATGATGATTATGATAATGATGGTGATAATAGTGATGATAATGACAATGATAATTGTAATGATAATGATGATACTATTACCAATACTAATGAAAATTATATTCATGATGATAATTATTGTAATAACAATGATAAAATAATGATAAAAAAGACTAATGGCATTATCATCATCACAGTAGTAGCAATATAATAATGATAGTAATTATGCTTAAGAAGCAATGTTGACAATGAAAACAAAGTTAGAAAAGATACACAAAATAATATTTTTGAGAACACAATAATAAAAAGACTATTTTGATTAGAACTAAAATTGCAATAATGATAACGGCAATGGTATGAACAATGATAGCAATGGTAATAAGAGAACAGAAATATAATAATGACAATTGTTATTATATCATTACCTGAAGTAATAGAACAAATGATAATGATAATGAAAATTACTTGCTAATGGTATCATCTGCAAGAAATAATGATAGTAATGGTAATGTAAAATATTGATCATCATAATCATTATTAACAGAAGTCGTATGCAGTTCTACTTAACAACTTTGATTCATAAATTGACTGTTAGTTGTATCAATATTTCTTCGTCTCTTTAGTATTTCAACGAATTTGAAAGAAAAAAGGTTTTTACAATCTTGAAAGACGTCAGTAAAGAGAATACGAAACTGGAATGAATTCAATTAGAATCTGTTTCAAGTAGAATGTAAATATATGGTGTCATGTTGCAGTGATATTTGGTATCATTTTTAAAACTGACTATTCGAAGAAAATCTACCTTTATGTACAAGAAGTGAAACTAATGATATATTTTGAAGATGAACGATTAAGACTGACAAATCAGCAAATAAACAGATGTGCTTAATTTTGAATAAATAAGGTACAATCAT
>NW_020869374.1:457873-510373 GCF_003789085.1 Penaeus vannamei | reverse complement strand
CTCAACTCAGAAAGCCTCCTACTGTGCACAAAGAAGCTATTCTGTGTCCTGTTCGATGGATGAGGTAGGCCTACGTCACAGTATAATGGGATAGAGGAGGCGGAGGTTCGAGAGCTGAGATCCGAAGTGGGACATATATCTACTTCGTTCCCGAGAAGAGCTTTTCGAAACTAAAGCTGCCAGACACGCCGCCAAGCATTGAACAAGCGTCATAAGCGAATTAACCGCGGATATGATGTCATTGATCTTCTGAGAAATCCTAACGAAAAGCCTTGGCTCGAGATAGCTAAGTTCAGATCTCAAAATACAAGTGGAAGGAATTATTAGATAGGTAAGAAGGGAACAAGTGGTTTGGACGGCTTGAGAGCGATCGGGTTTAAATGTTCTCCATAGGGAAGTCGAAACGACACTGCCAGGGAGGGTGGAACCGAGGAGGTGGAGAGGTGGTTTGGGGCGTGAAGGGGGGGGGGGGAGCTGCGTATGAGAAGGGCAAAGTCAGTAGTAAGGGTACATCCACACCAGTGACATGTTGCATGGAGACGAAATGGAAACATTGTGGGGGACACAATAGGGGAGACATTTGGATACAGATCTCTTGATATGCATGGGGACATGTCTGTTACAATGTTGAGAGACATGTCGGCAATAAGAGTCGACTCGGTGAAACTGTCCACTCCATGTTCTCTGACGACATCGACTCGTCCACACCAGGACTGCTAACATGGCGCCCAACAAATCCGTACCAGCATGTTTACTACGATGTTCCTCAACGACTTAACAACTTGTTACCCGACTTGTCAGTCTTAATGTTCCCACCGTGTTTTGTCTCTGGTGTGGACGCACCCTTAGATTTTGGCTAGACTTTGGCTAGGATTACGGGGATTTCCCGCTTCTGATCTGGGAAAGTTTGTGCGCCAAAGCCGGGATGTTGCTCTTAATATCCAGACCAAAAATCATAATTTTTTATTATCATTATTATGAAGTACAGTACATAGCTCTCGATACATTTTCACGTACACACTCTAAAGACGAAAGAGGGTAGTACATGATTTAAATGTATATCGGAGAAAATGTATAACTTATCTCTCAACGCCACAAACGTTTTCGACGTCCCGGTTACGCGCCAAACGTTTCTGCTGGAGATATAATGACAATAGTGGCGACCGCATCACTCACGTCTTTTGTTCGCCATCTAGTCACAACGATTTAGCCAGCTTTTTTTTTTTTTGTGACGTGTTCGACGATTTCTTTTTCAATTCAACAATGTTCTATTTTTAATCATTTCGTGGCGGTCAAAAATTTACTTTCTGTCAGGGGCGGTTAACTGGTTAGATTTCAGTGAGGGAGAACTTCAGAACACATCAGTAAGTGTGATGTGTAACTGATTATGAATATAGGAATAAAGGAATTGAAGGAAATTGATTAATAAACCATACAACACACACATAATACATACAGAGAGAGAGAGAGAGAGAGAGAGAGAGAGAGAGAGAGAGAGAGAGAGAGAGAGAGAGAGAGAGAGAGAGAGAGAGAGAGAGAAGCCATACAGCACAACACACACACACACACACACACACACACACACACACACACACACACACACACACACACACACACACACAAGGCCACGAACAAGTTACAGGAGTGCTCACAGCCTGAGCAGGTCCCGACAACGCCAGCCAAAAATTTTATTATTAAAAAAGAAAAGAAAAAAAGAAAAAAAAGTTATTCCCCCAGAAATATGATTTTGATTTGAAAGCTTTTTGAAGAGGTTTTACTAGTTATGAATAAATTACCCACAAGAACTAAGATGATTTGATGATCCTTGAAAAGCAGTTGCTCTCTTCTTTAAATACTTGTAGAAATAAGTAACGAATAATGAAAATAGTCTCATCAGTTTTCATTTTTGTCCGGACGCAAAATGGGAACTTCCATTCTTGTAGCCTAATGTGAGTGATATCTTATGAACCACCTCATTAGACACACATACACATATATGTACATTTGTGTGTGTGTGTGTGTGTGTGTGTGTGTGTGTGTGTGTTGTGTGTGTGTGTGTGTGTGTGTGTGTGTGTGTGTGTGTTACCACGCCACTGATAACATATCAGCTGTGAACTGTTAACTTGTCACACGTAACCTGTTGGCTGGATATAACTACGCATCGGACAGTTAAAAATTACCAGCGTCCAATTCTTCCGCGTTACAATGTAGTCCAATTTATTTATTTATTTTTTTCTATTTCTCTAATCGGTCTCGACTAAACCGGCTTCCACCATATATATGAAAAAGAAGGAGAGCGATCTGAGTGATAATAAGTTATTATTCTCTCTGCGAGCTATTAGAAGATAGAGCGAAGAGGAGAGACGAGGTGTCTGAGATTGTATTATGCGTCTTCGTTCTCGGAGGGATGTGATATCGATGTTTTTTATTATCGGAGATTATGACGGACTCACGTGCTTGTTAACAGTCAGAGTGAGTCGTGTCACATGCAGGGAGGAAGAGAGTGACTTGCGCACGCCGTGAATAGAGTGAAGTGAGGACAATGGTGTCGAGCATATACTCTGTATTACAGGATGGTTGGAGAGCTGTTTATATATATATGCACATGGAGCATAGTGCGAGAGAGAGGAGTGGGCATAGTGATGTGAGCTCGATACTGCTCTCATGTGTGCTATCTAGCGTTGGTTTGTGACGTTCATGTAGGTGAGTGAGGAGGTCTCTCACGAGGTGTAGTGGAGAGGATTACCGGTTTGAGGTCACTGATCGGAGGTGGTGGTCTCGCCGTAACCGCCTCCACGCGGAGTCACAGATCGGGTATGTAGCATATACGTGACGATCCAGTTATATACAGAGAGGTGACGACTGGAGACATCGATATCTCTTAAGATCGAGAGAGCGGCATATGACAGAGGACGTACGACTCTTTGCATGTCACGGAGAAAAGATACAGGAGGGAGTAGAGAGCGAGAGAGAGAAGGTGTGGCATAGCAGAGCATTGCAGCAGGATTAGAGCAGAGACGCTCTGTGAGAGTGACTATTATATGTCGATCAGCTCGAGAGAGAGTGTAGCTGGGACCGCGTGAGGTCGCTCTTGTGTTACGTCATATGCACGCGTGCGTAGGGAGAGGAGACAGGAGAGCGTTAATCCATCATATCATACTGGACATGTGTGTGGCACACGTGTGTGTGAGGGTAGTGTGGTGACACGCATGTGTGGATACACACGTGCAGTGACGCACTGTGTGTGTGCAGCGTGTAGGAGATTCGCTCTAGTACAGTGCATAGTGATGATGAGCTTCGCTCTTCAGATGTACGAGTTGTATATACGCGACGATGCTCGTATTCACTCTTTCGGTAGTGTACGGCGTGGACATGTCACTCGAGTGTCGTGACTATATGACGAGTGTACCATGGACCATGTGCTGAGTGCGAGTCAGCTCACTGACGCAGAGTGCTGATTATGATCGATTACCGAGGTGTGATAGTGCTCTATATGGTGAGATACTAGAGAGAGTACTGTGCGTCGATATGTGTTGTATATATATAGAGTGAGCATAGACACACGTGCTCGTGAGTTCTGTGTGTGAGTAGGAGAGCTCTGTGGATGTCTGGCTATAGAGAGAGATATCCAGAGAGATGAAGACAGCTCTGAGTATTACTGATGAGAGTACTTATTGATATGAGGAGAGAGCAGAGGAGGAGAGAGAGAGAGCAGAGAGAGACACACGGATGCGTCACGAGGTCACTGTGAGGCACGAGCTTCCACGAGAAGAGTGAGACTGGTGTTAGCGTTACGAGGGAGTAAGCAGAGAGTTCGAGCTCTAGCTCGAGAGAGTATACTAGAGCAGGTGAGGAGAAGAAGAGAGGACAGCGCTCATATTCGCTCACTCTAGCTCTGTGAGATGCTGTACGTCACCAGGTTTCAGAGCGCTCTCTCGATATACTATATTGATATTATAGAGGCACTGAGCAGACTAGTGTGATGGAGTACGTGGACGTGATATCATGGAGTTAGTGGCACTCAGGTGGCGGGTGCTTGGACGGTTATTGTGTGTGTCACTGGTGAGCCATGATTTCGCTGACTGACCAGCTGTGAGTGTACACTCACTGGTCTATTCTCTCGTGTGTGAGCTGTGGTGATGACTTGTGTGAGGTGATTGTGTATATCTTAGGTGGTTATGTTGTATAGTTGCGTATATTGCATAGCCGATATGTATTGCTCCAGGTGAGTATACTGCTATGCTCACACTGAGTGAGTGAGTGGAGATGACTCGCGGCACGGAGCTTATCACGAATCTATCGGCCCAGAGACGATCGTCGTGCTGCCGAGCGAGGAGAGAAGGAAGGTGCGGTGATAACGTGGAGATCTGGAGCGAGCATGAGCACGACAACATGGCACAGTATATAGTATAGGACTCACGAGATTATATCGAGAGTAGTACACATCACCATGTGAGCGCTCTCATATATCACTCTCGTATTATCGAGAGGACGAGTGCGTGAGTGAGATACGTTCTCCACTCAGGACGTGATCAGAGATCGAGTTGCACTCGAGGTGTGAGACTCACGGATTGAGATACAGATGGAGAATATATATTATATATTATTGAGTAACTGAAGAAGAGTGAGTGATACTGAGTGTGTGGTGTGTGACAGGTGCGACGCTCGGCGTGGCTCAGATAGTGTGTTATCTGTGTGCCGTGTGAGAGACCTCACTCTCTGCTTGTGCACAGTCTATATATCGGCTAGTATCATAGTGACTATTGTGAGTGAAGAGAGTGATTATTATCTCCCCACGCCAGACACAGCGACACACACCACAGCAGACTATTCGTGAGCACTTGCGGAGAGCCATTCACTTGCACTTCTGCGCGCGTTCGCTCGCACGAACACACACAGTGCATTGTTCTTTCGCGAGAGTGAGTTGAGCACTTATTGCGCTTGCCCATAGTGACTAGTCTGTCAGCGGACTGCACCGCTCGTACGAGTCTTATATGTGTGAGAGTGATAAGACTGGGAGCAAAAAGCGGAGGTGTTATTAGATATAACGCTCTCACTCGCTCTCGTGTGCGCACTATTGATAGTATTCCTCGATGTTAGTCTTCCGCGGCTATACGGGATCAGAGTGAGAGAAGAGAGATTATAATTAGAGTCTATTCACGCTATAGTGAGCAGACGAGAGAGCACAGTGCTCGCTATAAGAAATGTTGACGCAGCGTATCACGTGGTGATATGGTGTTGTGGAGTGAGGTAGCGCTAGAGTTGTGGCGGAGCCTATATGAGAGAGAGGAGTATTGGTTGATATCAAGGACGATGGAGCGCGCGAGAGAGAGGTAGTGTAGGAGACGAGAGAGAGGAGGAGATCGCACTGTGATGCGGAGAGGAGAGCATGATGAGGAGTCTAGGAGAGTGAGTCGTGACGGAGATCACGAGCATAGACTGACGAGGAGAGAGATAGAGCAACTGAGCGAGTGAGTGAGCCACGAGACCGAGGTACTCGCGCGAGGGCACGGAGAGAGATGAGCGCTACGAGGCTGCGTTGAGGCTGGTATGAGTATTGCTGTACACATTCAGTGAGGATGCGGATGTCGATGCGACGAGATCGAAGGAATTGGCGGAGGCACGCGAGTGAGTAGGGGGCGCGCGTCGTGCAGAGCTCTCACGTCTCATGCATGACTTGTTTGTGCCACTGAGACGCCGACGTAGCTAAGAAGTGCACTAGGAACAGCTCGCAGCTGCTGGCGTCAAGCATGCAGATCTACGTACCATCGGCAGCGTGAGGAGCGTGCGGGTAGTGAGTATTTAGGATCGGCGGGAATCCTGACGAACACGTATGTTGGAGAGGAAGATTCGCGAGCACGAGCAGAGTAAGACTGCTATAGAAGACATTTAGACGAGGATTATGTGTCAGGATTGCGGGCCGGGAGGGTGAGGGCTTATGATGATGACTTACGGGCTGATGACATGGATCACGGAGCATCGATAGAGGTGGTCGTAAAGTAGAGATCGAGGTCGGGGTGGGCAGCCGAGATGAGAGAGGAGATGATCGAGAGAGGAGTCAAGGTGAAGAAGCAGAGCGCCGGATGTGAAGGGATGCGAGAGGAGAGGAGGAGCACGACTCAGCGGGCGAGTAGTCGTGGTAGCGTTGGCCATTCGGTAGCCATGAAGTCTTTGTAGACGATATGTGAGAGAGAAGAGTGACGGCTATAGTGGTCAGTGGAGTGGTGAGGTGCCGGCAGCGAGGTCACGCGCTTCCAGAGAGTGGATATAATATAGTATAGGTGATATAATATATGATATATATACAGAGAGAGAGAGAGAGAGAGGAGAGAGAGAGAGAGGAGAGAGAGAGAGAGAGAGAGAGAGAGACATACACACACACAGAGAGGAGACGAGAGAGAGAGAGAGAGAGAGAGAGAGAGAGAGAGAGAGAGAGAGAGAGAGAGAGAGAGAGAGAGAGAGAGAGAGAGAGAGAGAGAGAGAGAGAGAGAGAGAGAGAGAGAGAGAGAGAGGCAGGTATGGAGGGAGAAAGTTAATTCCAAACAGGCATACTATGCATGTTTTCCTCACAAATGAGATTGTGTTCGTAGATGAAACATTAAGAATTTTTTTTTCTAGGAATTAATAATGACTATCGTCTATCCGCCAACATACTTTCTCTCTCTTTCTCCATCTTTATCTGCTGATTTATTTATAGTCTCTGCTACTCAGTGTATGTCGCCACTCCTCTCTCTTGGCGTCTTATTTTCCTACATTTATCATTATTCCTTTGCTTTGGTCATTTTCGTTCTTTCTCCGTTAACCTTACTTTTCTCTGTATCTCTCTCTCTCTTATCTGTTTCTCGAATTTTTTAGTAATTGTTTTTCTCTCCTATTCGTTTGCTTGCCTATTCGTTTTCCCTTCTTTCCTTTGCGGATTTCCTCTGTTCTTTTGCTTCCACTTCCGACAAAAGAGGTTACTAAGAAATTTCGTTTCGTCAACGCTGCGTCTATTCATTACGTCATTTTACTTTGTGATCATTAGTATCATGACCATTGTTATTTTCACGATTTTTTTTGATGGTGTATGAAGGGCATATTATCTGATTGGACGTGCGCACAAAGATTGTTCTAGATGAGTGTATGTTGCAGCACGAATGTAGAATGTTATTAGGTTACTGAGTTACACGATATGTTGAAATCTTTCCGTATTTCTAAGATTTGTTTTTCATTCTCCGCGTCTCCTAGTTTAATTTCATTTCCTCTGTCTTTGCCTCTTTCTCTCTCTCTTTCTCTGTCTCCTGTTCGTCTTCCTCCACCATACAAATCGCCTATTCTACAATATTGTTCCCAAAATATTCTACATTTCCGTACATCCTGTCAGTGCACGCATCCATGCTGTCGTATGCAACAGTCCTTTATATCACCAGAAGATTTAAAAGTCATTATAAGGCTTAATGTCAAACCTAGTTGTTATTTTCGCCCAAAACGTTTTGTACGACCAGAAGCTCCGCCCCTTCTCTGACGTCAGGCCAATGACAGGCACCTCCTCTCGCTCTCTCTCGAACTCAAAACGTATTGCACTTCCATACTTGGGCGTCTACGTGTTCAGTACGTATTTGATTCTATAAAGACACTAGCCATATTCCTGTTGGCAGTAGACTCCAAGCGAGTAGTGAGAGAGCCACTCGCAGGAATTTCGAGTTCGGTTCTTTCATAAGGAAGAAAATTTTCCTGTTCTAACATCACGGGAAAGACCCTGCCTCTTTTCCTCTAGAATTATACATTCGTGGTGAGTGCTACTGGAGAACAACGTATAGAAAACATTTGTAATAAGTGCATGTTTCTGTGCTTAGAAGAAAAATGGAAGTGCCTATTATAAGTGAATTGCATAATACCTTTTCGGAGTTGTTTGGCTACAATTATACTTACAATACATACATCTAATATCGTCTCTATTCGTTTATTTACGCTGCCTAAGTATAGTGTCTCCATTCTATCTTTTATCCATACAAAAATTTTAAGCAATAGGTAAAGTTTACGAAGCTAAAGGCTATTTCATGTGCAAAACGTTTTGTCCCCAAAGTGCAATTAAAGAAAATTGGTTCACTGGAGGAGGGACTACGATAAAATTATTGAGAGATGTTCAGCGCACAGAAAAAAATCTGAAAATGGTAACAAGTAAAGTTATGATTTTAAGAGCAATATTCTTCTTTTCTAGGTGCTGTAGGACCAACTGAGTGAATCTTCCACCCAATCTCACAACCGTCTCACGTTGTGACGGAGGTTGTTCCCTTGTTACACTCCCACAACACACTGTAACGACGGTTGTTCCCTTGTTACTCTCACAACTTACACGCTGTAACGAGGGTTGTTCCCTTGTTACACTCCCACAACACACTGTAACGACGGTTGTTCCCTTGTTACTCTCACAACTTACACGCTGTAACGAGGGTTGTTCCCTTGTTACACTCCCACAACACACTGTAACGACGGTTGTTCCCTTGTTACTCTCACAACTTACACGCTGTAACGAGGGTTGTTCCTTGTTACACTCCCACAACACACTGTAACGACGGTTGTTCCCTTGTTACTCTCACAACTTACACGCTGTAACGAGGGTTGTTCCCTTGTTACACTCCCACAACACACTGTAACGACGGTTGTTCCCTTGTTACTCTCACAACTTACACGCTGTAACGAGGGTTTTTCCTTTGTTACTCTCACAACTTACACGCTGTAACGAGGGTTGTTCCCTTGTTACTCTCACAACTTACACGCTGTAACGAGGGTTATTCCCTTGTTACACTCCCCCAACTTACACGCTGTAACGAGGGTTATTCCCTTGTTACACCCCACATCCACCACCACCTCCCCCTCCCCACCACATGGCTCCCCCTCACGGAACCAGCCTGGCTCTGCGCTCCATGGTCCGCATCCCCGGAAGCGGCTGGGACCGATCTGCGAGCGCCGTCTGCTGCGACTTCTCCAAGGTGTCGACCCTGGCTGCCTCCGCCGTCACGCCGCAGCCGCTGCCTCTGCTCCACCAAAAGCTCTCCTCGCGGCCCTCTCCTGCAGCCTCCAACATGGACAAGCTAGCTGCTGACGAAGCTCAGAAGAAGGTCTGCGAGGAAGTGGCCGGGGGCTCCCGGAAGCGCACCTCTCAGCACACCCATCTGCCACCCGGGCCGTCGAGTTCCAAGCTTGCCAGGGCGTCGAACGAGACTCCGAAGACGCCGTCGGGTGTGGCGAGACAAGCGAACCCGCCGAGAGTTCAGGGAAGAACAGTAACTCCGGCGAAATTAGAGGAAAGAACAGTAACCCCGTCCGCCTTGCAAGTCGTCATGCTCCGGCCGGTGCAGCAGATAGCAAACTCGCCAGAGCAAATGCAGCCTGTGCCTACGATACAAGGGACACTGCAGGGGCGTCCTGTAACGCTAATACCCGTTACCTATCTGGCCGGAATTCCCTCGTCCTCGGCTGTAGCGGGGAGAGCGCCGTCGTCGTCGTCCTCAAAAGCAGCAGTTAGACCGACAGTTCCTATCGTGACAATGGGACCAGCTGTAGGCAGGGTTGCAAAGAAAATCCAACCTGTGCCCTCAGGTGTAATCCTCCAGACAGCTACAACAGAACCTCTCCAGCACGTTCCTGTAACCGAATCGTCCATCCAGAAATTGGTGGAAGAATCGCAACAGCTCCGGCGGCAGAATGCGATCCTAAGCCAACGGCTGACGCACTACCAGGAGATGTTCTCTGACGGCCAGAGACTCAGGAGAGAGATGAGCACTTTAGGAATTCAGGTGTACTAGGAGATAAATGATTTTAGTAAACTGTTTTTATTTACTCAACTTTCTTTGGCATTCCCCTCCATGTAGATGCACACTACCCTTGCCTGTATATTGTAATAAAATGGTAGAAAATTAAGTACTAGATTAAAAGAGAAAAGATGAAAAGGAAAACACGCACATATATAAACAAACATAGACATACATACACACACACACAAATGTCCACATACATTTTTTTTCTTCTATACATGCAAAATAGATATTGTGAAATATATGTGCTTACATATGATGAATATTCTATAATGATTATTTTAGTAAGTTTATATCACCCTTGAAAATTTATACAGGGGAAGAAAATGATTTTACGGAAAGTTAGAATTTGTCTACATATGTATGCACATATACACATACATAAATATCAACAACCATATATCCATGTACAGTATACATACACATGCATGTTGCGATGTTATACACATTTCTGCACGTATATGTATGGAGAAATGATTTAGTTATGGTGATTCAAGTCAAGGAATTATGCGCATTCTTGTGCATTTCTGTATTTTGCGCATTCCAGTATTTAACTATAATTATGTAAACCCAGCTCTTAGAATGTTGTCCCTCCATACCCTCACTGCCTTAAAATTATACGAAGAAAATTTTACAGTATCAAGATTATGAGAAAATTTGCATTTTTCCTCAATATGTTACTCGAAATAATAGCTTATGCGATTGTTAAGCTTGGGATATTCTATTAATCCGAACTATTATACTCTCAAA
This sequence comes from Penaeus vannamei, assembly GCF_003789085.1. Classification (NCBI taxonomy): domain Eukaryota; kingdom Metazoa; phylum Arthropoda; class Malacostraca; order Decapoda; family Penaeidae; genus Penaeus; species Penaeus vannamei. Next base: position 499,826 of record NW_020869374.1, on the reverse strand, counting down.
CTATCTATTGTGTTGTTAGCTTCAGTGATCCTGAAATAAAGTTTCTTTTTTCACCTTCACTTGTGTATTGATTTTGGCAAATTAAATGAAATATATAATTGGGACTTTTCATGCTTTTTATAGTGATCCCAAAACAATAAACAAGGACATTTACAGTGACGCCTTCATTGATGGAATCCCATACTTTCTTCACTGAAAACCTGTTCTCCTTCCTCAGACACATACATATCCTTCACTTGACCTAATCCTCTCCAGTTTATTCCTATCTTGACCCAATAACTCACCCTTCCAAAACCATCCTGCTACTGCTGACGTATAACACCTAGCCAAGAACTCTCCCCCATCTCTACCCTTCCTTATACTGTACCTCCTTATAATCTTTGTGCTACATGGCGAAGCTTCGATGTCTAGCACATTAATTTCGCTTCTAAGCATTAACCTAACTTCTCCGTCTCCAGTAGGGATTCCCATGACAGGGTTTCGTAACAAAATTCATAACTAAATACGTGGAAATAGAGAAGTAAGATAAGTCGGAACAGGACAACAGGGCTGAGGATCACACTGACACTTTCATTCTCACTCACACAGTTATCGTTACACACACACAAACATTGCATACATATGATTTGGAGTTACTGATCTAATAGAAACCCTCTTGTATTGAAACCTTCCTTATACAAGACCGATCAGGTAGGCAAGGTCACACTCTCCCGCTAAGACCATTTTAACCTACTTTTTGTTAACCTTAAAGAATGTTTTGTCTACCTTAAAGATGGTGATCGGTAATGGACACAAAATCGTGAAGAAATGAGGACACGGTGCCATATGACACTTTGGATTTAAGCCTATAAACTACAAACATGTCTCTCTTATAAGGTTAAAGAAACAGACAACGCATAGGATTTGTAGTTACGAAGGTTCGTGCGTTCGTATCCCCGAGATACACGACGGTTAATGTTGTCAAAGCCGAGGTTATTTAAAGATCGGCCTTGGGAAATTAATTATTTATGAAACATAATTATCGTTGCCTTCTATTCTGAAGATGATTTTATTCTATTTTTTTTTATTTTTCATTTTAAGGATTTTGCCAAACCTTAAAATCCTGGTGATATCAGATTCAATAAGAATTGTCAAACTGTTTCAATCTTTCTATTGTACTGATACGGCAAGTTTATGAAAATTGTGCAAGGTGGAAAAAAATATTCGTAAACTTGACATGCATAATTAAAGAAATAAATGCATATTTATCAGTCTAGACATACATATCAACCGGACAAATAGATAGATAAGTCTATATCTATCAGATATATAGACATATACGTATTTATTCCTGTATATATGCCTGTCTGTGTTTATGAACATTCATTGGGTCGGGCCTTGCACAATTTTAACAAACCGGCCGATAGTCTCGAGTTCACCTTCGTTAATTTCAGCTTCGAAAACCTTGTTTCAGGAAGGAATACAAACTTTTCCATGGCGTTTTGAATCTCTGGGCCGGTTGAATTGGTATACTTTCTAACCTCATTTCCTCGCAAAATATCGGCCGATTTGTTAATACACACATAACTAAAACAAACCTATCATTCTAGACACTTATATCTTACCGGATAATTAATGTACACTATTACACAAAGAGACAGACATGCATTTATTTCTGCATATAAGCATGTCCATATATATATATATGTATATATATATATATACACCGTTGAGGCCGCGCAGGTTTAACAAATTGATGCATGCAGCCAGACACGCGAGCCAGATTTGTATTTTTGTTATATTTTTTTCGTGCTGTAAGGGCTAACATGAGTACCAGAGGCGGTCAACATCGATGTCGTATGTAACACACACACCACACACACATACATACACACACACACACCACACACACACACACGACACACACAGACACACACACACAACACACCACACACACACACACACACACACACACACACACACACACACACACACACACACACACACACACACACACACACACACACACACACACACACACACACACACACACACACACACACACACACACACACACATATATATATATATATATATATATATATATATATATATATATATATATATATGAATACAAATATCTGCGTATGTAGATACGTGTCTCAATCGATTATCTGCATGCGTGTGTGTGTGCGTGTGTGTGGTATGTGTGTTTGTGTGTACACACATATAAATACATATATAAGTGTGTGATATGTATGTCTATATTACACAGTATATATGTATATGTACATATATGATACATATATGTATATTTATATGCACCACATATGTTTGTGTGTGTCTAAATGAATATATATATATATTATATATATATATATATATATATATATATATATATATATAATATTACATATATATGTGCATGTATATGTATATATATGTATATATATATTATTTGTATATAATTCATATATATGTATACACACACACACATTTATATGTATATTATATAATATATATATATATATATATATATATATATATGTTTATCTCTCTCTCTCTCTCTCTCTCTCTCTCTCTCTCTCTCTCTCTCTCTCGTCTCTCTGAATATATATTAATATAATAATATTATATATATATATATGTATATATACTAATATATACATACAAATTTATATGCATATAAATATACGCAAGCTGTTAATACATATAGATATATATATATATATATATATATATATATATATATATATATATATATATACATACATATATATATATATAAAAAAGTATACACACACACACACACACACACACACACACACACAACACACACACACACACACACACACACACACACCATATAATATATATATATATATATATATATATATATATATATATATATATATATATAATATATATATATCATAATATAACAGACACACATTCATGCATACAAGCACGCTCTCACGCACTCGCATACGTTTCATACGTGTGCATGCATTTTCACTGCATACAAGCATATTAGAACCTACAACGTGACGTCATGAGATTGATCAAAGAAAACATCAGTAAGGGGAGACTCACATATATGTCATGGAGTTGCTCTCTCTCTCTCTCTCTTTCTCTCTCTCTCCTCTCTCTCTCTCTCTCTCTCTCCTCTCTCTCTCTCTCTCTCTCTCTCTCTCTCTCTCTCTCTCTCTCTCTCTCATCTATCTATCTATCTATCTATCTATCTAATTCATCTTTCTTCCCTTCTCTCTCCCTCTTTCTTTCTATTTTTCCTTCTCTCTCTCTCTCTCTCTCTCTCTCTCTCTCTCTCTCTCTCTCTCTCTCTCTCTCTCTCTCTCTCTCTCTCTCTCTCTCTCTCTCTCTATCTCTATCTATCTATCTATCTATCTCGCTCTGTGTGTGTGTGTGTGTGTGTGTGTGTGTGAGTGTGTTTGTCATCTATCCGTCTGTCAGTTTGCCTGTCTCTCTCTCCCCTTTATCTCTGTCTCTCTCTCTTTCTCTCTCTCTCTCTTCTCTTCTTTCTCTCTCTCTCTCTTTCCTTTCTCTCTCTCTCTCTCTCCCTCTCTCCCCCTCCTTTCTCCCCACCCCTTTCCTCTCTCCCCTCCCCAAATCCTCCCAAACAACCCCATCCTAAAAAAAAAAAAAAAACACAAAAAAATCAAATCAAGAAACAAAATAAAACAAAACAATACCACCCAGAAAAAGACTATATTATACACCAATCTATCACAAATGAAATAGTCTTAAAAGAAAGAGAAAAGAAAACTCCTCCACCAAAGTCGACCACGGAATCGAACACATGGCACCGGCTTCGGCCACACCCGCATTGGGCAACGTGGGCGGACGTGTTCTCTTGCTCTCTCTTCGTGTAAGTGAAATAAATCCCCTTTTTTCTTCCTATTATTGAAGGGGGATATGATTTTGATCGGGTTTTGTCATGATCTGAGGAGGTTTAACTTTTTTTTAATCATGGTTGTGATTTGGAATTATTTTTTCTTTCGTTTTTTTGTTTTTAAGTGATTTTCTTATATGTTTTTGTTATTTTTTTATTATTTTGTATTTGTCAAGTTTTGCTTGTCATGGTATCATGTTTACATCTGTTTATACCTCTAGGAATTGTTTTAATTAATGGATTAAAGCTTTTATTAGATTTCCATTATTTTTTTCCATCATGTAAAGCAGAGCATGAATCAACATTTTTGAGAAGAATGGATTTTTTTTTTAACTTTTTTTCTCGGACAAACGCTATCAATTCTCGATTTGATTATTCCCTGTTATTGCTTATTTACTGGTTTTGATATTTGTCGCCTTTTTAATTCCCTTTCCTTTTTCTTTTTTTACCAATTTTTCGTCGTATTGATCTTCCAAAATTATGATCTGTAATTTTGAGTGATATTCTGGCATTGATATTTTTCGAGGGAACATTTTTTTCGCATGGACTCGAGCTTTGGTAAATGTTCAGAAGATGCGCGCATGTCTGCCGTTTGGCCTCCTGTTAATTGCCGCAGCATCCGCGTCTGTTGGTGCTCGGGGCAAAAGCCATTAACCCTCCGCTAAGTTTGTTATCGTAAGGGCGTGCTTGTAGGCCTCGCTTTTTAGTGTCGGATAAAGAATTATCGGAAACCTGTCTTGCGAGAAAGTGTGTGGATAAGGGTTGATAGGGTAGGCTAGGGTGTGACGCGAGGTGGCTGCGGTAATTGGCTGTCGGCGCATTACCACGATGTTTAATTTCAGATGGGTCGGTTAGCATAGATTGTGGTTTGCAAGCAGATTTGATACATAAAGACAATTGATTTTTTTTTTTTTTTTTTTTTTAATATAGCATATCATAGTAAAAATAAATAAAAACTGCTCAAAATAGCTGTGTGCAGAGATAGAGAAAAAGCAATGTAAGTCCATTTAAAAGAATGATGATAATTAGAAAAAATAAATAAAAAAACAAATAAAAAGTACCATTAGGTATGAAAATAATTGATATAATGGAAGCCTAGCCTTACTAATCAAAATGTGATAGATCTGTCAAGTGAAATGATGGCTACCATATTCCGCACTCAAGCAATTTTGAACAGAACTCCACCTTATCCATTTTTGCAAAAGTACTTTTAGATCTCCCTCAGTTTCTAATAAAGATAAACAGCTTCTTGAATGATCAACGTTTTGCTTATTTTGATAGGGCTTTAGATGTGAAATCTGTCATGAGCTGAATGTTTTTTTTCTTTTCTTTTTTTTCTTCTTCTTTTTCTCTAATGACAAAATATGAGTTTGAGTACTTGTGTAGCACTTTGTGTGAAATTTGCTTATTTGAAATCTCTAGCATATACATACTTCAGATAATGAGATATTATAGCATAAGTAAAACTGTAGTGAAATCATTGAACACTTACTAGCAATATGAATTGGTGTCAATAATTTTATGGATAATTTGTTGATAAACTAAAGCATATTTGAGGAGGCCAGAGATGTTTTTGCCGAAATTTTTATTTATGACGATATATTTGTTTTGATTGCAGGAGGATGTATTTCTTGTTGAAACTGAAATATAAATGGATAAAAAAGCTGACATAATTTTTTTTCTCTTATCTGCCTGTGTGATATTATATCTTATTGTATGTCTAGTCTCATGATTTTTAGTATAGGTATTTATCTGCCTTGTTGTCACTTGTATGTATATATGCTGTACAATATATACAGCATTTATATAGGTGATATTTTTATCAAGGCTATCTGTACACTTCTTAGCAGAAATAGAAGATGACTAGGCAGCATAAAGTGCAATTTTACTTATTTTATGTTGCCGATAATTCTGTCAGAGATTTTATTTTCCTCTTTCTTTGCTCTAGGGTAGTTAAACTGCACCCAGAATAAGAGAAACCAACGTAAGGTAGTGCAATGGGGATTCTGCCTAGATTGCATGTGGTAAAATTGTAATTTCAAGTCCTGGTAAAAAAGTGTAGTGATATCCTGTAAGAGCATGATGAACACACAAATACATATTTGCATACACAAATTCACAGATACACATGCACATGTATGCACGTACACACATACAGTATACACATATATGCACATACACACATACAGATATACACATATATGTATAGATACACATTTACATATAAACATACATATGCACATATATGCATATACTCATGTGTTCATATACAACACCCATCAGATAGAATGTCCAGAGATACGCACATGGTATGACATAGTACTCTGTCTATATCTGATATGAAAAAAATTGGCTGAAAGATATTGATTACAGGGTAACTTTACCGATTTCCCCAACATTCATGCAGAGTGAGACCATAAAAGCAGTGTGTCATTCACATGTCAGTCAATCATGAGTGACATATGAGTGACAAGAATGGACCTGTATTTTTTTTAAATTTGTACATGACAACCCTCTCACAGCATACTTAGTGATGTACAAACCATGTGCGTCACATAATGTAAGAGTAACGGAAGAGTTCCAATTAGGGCTATATACATGTGAAATTGCCTGGCAAACCCTTTAAATCCTCACAACACACAGGAGGATGACTACCTTCTCACAGTAGGTACACCGCCTTCCAGTAGTGCATGATCTCCGGAGATAGAAAGTAATAACAAATCCCATCCTTATTGCAAGACAGTTAATGGACCATATTACTCAGAGAGGCTCCATTATTATTATTATTATTATTATTATTATTATTATTATTATTATTATTATTATTATTATTATTATTATTATTATTATTATTATTATTATTATTATTATTATTATTATTATTATTATGATAATAATAATAATAATGATTATGAGAATGATTATTAGAATGATTATTGGGATAATGAATAGTATATAAGATTTTTTTTTTTTTTTTTACAAATGTCAACCATTTTTTTTCACAGAACTAATTATTAGGAACATTGATTTGGAAATAAAAATAATTAAAGCACACTTTCATTCCTCCTAATGCTAGGTTACCTGCCATCAAAATGTCTTCCACCATGAACGGTGTCGAAAGCGACGACGAAACCCCACAGGTGTCGATCACAAGTGAGAGTGATGATGACCTACCGCAGCTTTCGGCAGGGACGATGGCAGCCCTAATGGAGTTCTTCAAGGAGGAGGAGGAGAGGAAGGATAAGCTGCGGCAGATTGAGGAGGGAGAGATCCCGGACACCTTTGAGGAGGACTGGGTAAGTGGGGAGGAGCCGGAGAGATTGGAGAGATGTTTGTTTACATTGTGTTGTGTTAAACTATATTGATCTTTGTTACATTATAACATTATGTTGATTTGAATGATATAGAGAGACCATCGTTCTTATTACCATTGGCTTTCACATTTTGACACAAGGGGAAAAAAGATAATATTTATTGTATGGATGTTAAGGGGGTTTTATTTATATTTAGTCATCTATATATTTATGTTGGTGTGTTTTATCAAAATTTCTAATTTATTTGTATATCTGCTTCAGAAGGGATCTCCCATTTTCCTTTGCCTTCATATTTTTTTGTCCAGCATTTGTCTCAGTAATATAAAATATCCATACTCATTTTAGTAACTTTCTACATAACCTTTTCTGAAATTATTATTTGTTTATTTATTACCTCAACCAAGGAGGTTATGTTTTTGGTAGCAGGTTAGAAGGATAACTTAAAAAGTTATGAAGTGAGGTGTGTCTGAGTCCAACTTCAAATGCCGTTAAATTTTGGTGGTGATTGGAACAATGATTAGGATCCAGGATTTTTTTTTTTTTTAAAGGAGTCATTAGCATTGTGAGATATGGAAACATGGACATCACAAATTGATGTAATTCTTCAAGTGTGAAAATTTTTATTGTATCATTAACCCTATTGCCTATTGCCTCTGAGTGCTTCTTGTTATTGTTTTTATTTCATGTATTCACTCAGTTGTTTTATTGTTATTGCATATGTCTTTTAGGGGCTCATTGAGCTATTTTCAGTATCCTACACTGCTTTGTAATCCATTGTAAAGTCATATTTTTATGGAGAAATGGGGACAGATTTTGTAAATAGCATGATGTACACTCATTTGAATAAATGTGTGTTTGAGTATATGACTGCTACATCCACACATTCTCATATTTTAGAAATAAAATTGTTTTAGACAGTGCTCAGGCTCTGCTAAATTCAGTTCATATTTTCATATTAAGATATTCTAATTGCTTCTTTTTAAGCTTATAGAATTAAAAAAAAAAAAAAAAGTCTAAGTCTGAGACAATCCAGGAATAGGATCAGAAAGGGTATCTGCACACTTTATTAATATGAAATAAAAATGTTGCACAAGCTAAACATATAAATCTTATCTTTCAGAACATGAGTCAGTTTTGGTATGCAGAAGAAACCTCAAATTCCCTAGCCCAAGAATGCCTGAGACTGGCAGGGAACAACGGGACCATTGCTTGCGTGTCTTCGCCAACCCTTTACAGAACCCTAAGGGGAATGGACCATGAGTGCAAGTGTGAGTTTTGTCTCTTAGGGGTTTGCCAGATGAGTGTTTGTTATTATTTTTGAATATTTATTACTATGTAGGGCATGATTTTTGAAAGTAATTTTCATTGTTTTGCGAACTGTTTTTGCTGGTTGTTTCACTGTTTTAATGGCAGGTTGTCTCACTGTTTTAATGGCAGGTTGTTTCACTGTTTTAATGGCAGGTTGTTTCACTGTTTTAATGGCAGTTGTTGTTAATGGCAGGTTGTTTCACTGTTTTAATGGCAGGTTGGTAAAGAATGAGTAACAAGTTGATACTATTGGTGTAAATAAAACTTTGGTCTTGTGTTATTTATTTAGGTCTGCTAAACTTTTCTTTCTCTCCATGTCCTCTCTCTATCTCTTTTTTTTTCTCCTCCATCTAATGGCAGGTTGTTTCACTGTTTTAATGGCAGGTTGTTTCACTGTTTTAATAGGTTGTTTCACTGTTGTTTCAATGGCAGTTTTCACTGTTTTAATGGCAGTTGTGTTTCACTGTTTTAATGGCAGGTTGTTTCACTGTTTTAATGGCAGGTTGTTTCACTGTTTTAATGGCAGGTTGTTTCACTGTTTTAATGGCAGGTTGTTTCACTGTTTTAATGGCAGGTTGTTCACTGTTTTAATGGCAGGTTGTTTCACTGTTTTAATGGCAGGTTGTTTCACTGTTTTTAATGGCAGTTGTTTCACTGTTTTGGCAGGTTGTTTCACTGTTTTAATGGCAGGTTGTTTCACTGTTTTAATGGCAGGTTGTTTCACTGTTTTAATGGCAGGTTGTTTCACTGTTTTAATGGCAGGTTGTTAAAGAATGAGTAACAAGTTGATACTATTGGTGTAAATAGAACTTTAGTCTTGTGTTATTTATTTAGGTCTGCTAAACTTTTCTTTCTCTCCATGTCCTCTCTCTATCTCTTTTTTTTTTCTCCTCCATCTCTGTCTCTTCTCCACCCTTTCCCTTTCCCTTTTTAGCTTTCCATCCCTCCTCCTCTCTTGTCCTCCCTCATTTTGTTCTTCTCCCCCATCTTTCTTTTCTCCTAAACGTCTTTCCTCTTTTCTCCTTTTATCTTTATCTCCTAAACTTTTCCCCCTTTCACCCTTCCTTTATCCTCCTCTACTATGCATTCTCATTCCTTCAAATGAGATCAGACAGAATTACTGTAGTGCATACACCATAATCATCATCATACAAAAATTATCTGACTTCATCTTGAACTAACGATTTCTACCTCCGGATCATGTTGCAGTGCGAGTACTGGAATATGACACAAGATTTGCCGTCTATAAGGAAGACTTTGTCCTCTATGACTTCAAGAATCCCCTTGCTGTGCCAAGAGATTTGAGGCAGGAGTTTGATGTAGTGGTGGCAGACCCCCCATACCTGGATGAAGATTGCCTTGCCAAGACGGCTATCACCATCAAGTACCTGATGAAGACGGACGCGAAATTGATCTTGTGTACGGGCACAGTGTTAGAAGAACTTGCGGACCGTTTGCTAGGGGTTAAAAAGTGCAAGTTTGAGATTAAGCATGATAAACAGCTGAGCAACCCCTTTTCTTGCTATGCTAATTATGACTTGGATAGTTTTTGTGAAAGTTGATAATGGGTTTAATATATTATATCTCTTATTTAACAAATTATCCATTGAAGAATTAAGCTTGCAGGAAGCGGAGATCATCTGTGCTAAAAAGTCTTGTTTCGGCAAGCAGTGGCGTTGTGGTGTGTCCCGTGCTTGTGTCAGACAATAAAAGTGATAAAAAATATAGATAATTGTTGTGATATGCATTTTTTTTTTCAAATATGATAGATACCAAACTAATATAAAAAAGTGGTTTCACTTTGCTATGTAACAGTTCCATTGATATGTAGTATGTGTCATTTTAAGGATGCCTTACGTATTATAGGATCTCAAAGCCTCTATGACAATAAGTGTCTATAATTAACTGCAATTACTTTTCCACATTTTAGGCCTTTTTATATTTTGTATATAATTTTTCATTCTGATCATGAGTTTGGAAATGAGAATGCAAGTAATGATGAGGATCTGTATAGAATGAAGGTAGACTTACCTGATGTTAGATGAACAGTGATTGTACAAGATGTTACAAGTAGGAAGATGTTGCCTTTTATTATCATGTTATGATATCAGTATGGATATATAAGATTATATGACCTTTGTACACTTGTTACTGAGTAAATTCAGTAATTTCCTTGGTTCTAATCTCATTATTTGTTGAAAAAAGGAAGAAATTTTATCAATGTTCACACAGTTATGAACGTTTACCTTATGAGATGTGTTAGCTGTTATGTAAACTGTGTAACAGGCAGCCAAGCTGTATTTTTGTGAATTATTATTATTTTAATTATATTTGTTATCATTATCACTATTTCTCTTCTGTCCTGTTGATTACACTTGAGATGCATAACAGATTCCCACTTTCTGTACTAATTCAGATGAACAGACAGAATACTCAATATGCTCATGTGAACATTCTAGTCAGGTGCCTCAAATATAATGTTATCCTCTTCACTTATCCTTGTTAATGTTTTCATGTTCCATGGATTTCTCAGCAGTGTGAACAACATAGAGATGATGTTTGGTTAGTCTGGAGCATATGTAATCACTGACCATTTTCATATCACTGCTGAGGGGAGTGAGGTTTGGTGTGGGACAAAGAAAGTGGTTAGTATTTTCCTTTTCTCTCCTCCTTCCTTTCTGAAATGATTTCTTTTTTTCTGACTTTTTCCCTTCATTCTTGCTCTAATGCTGTCAGTTTTGTAGTGGCTGAAAATGCTATTAATACTTCAAGGGATTGATCAAAAGTGCCATTTTTTTCTGTGGGAGGAATGCCTTACACTGTAAGACTATATATGTATATATATGAATGTATGTATATGTGTATATAACTGATCATTGTGACAGCTGGCAAAATTTGGAATTTTGCAGGAATCTTTTTTTTTTTTTTTTTACTTTTGAGGTTTATTTTTCACAGAAATTGTACAGAGCTTAGTAGAATTATTCTTTCTAAATTATTAATGTTCATTTACAAAGACTTTGCATTTTGACTTTGGGTAATAGTGTTCATATATTTACATTAATGTCATAACTGAAAGTGGTACCTCCCCCCTTGCATTTCCTTCCACTGAATAGGGGTAGGATATCGGCCAAAAGCCAATAATAGTGACTCCCCAATAATTTAACACCTTGACAAAGGTTCTTTGTTGAACATATTGTACCACCTTTGTTCGGGTCATACTGGCTTTTACTGAATTTGAATGGCAGTTGGTTAATGATTAAAACAAATCAGTGTGCAAGACATCAATGGTTATATACCACTATGGTAAAGTATCGTGTCAAAAAGGGGTAAAAATAAGTTTAAAGTAAATACTATTTAGGGTTGAATCATGAGTGTACTAACATGTGGTAAAGCATACTTATGATTGGGGTAATCTGATAAATTGAGTCGACTTGTCTTCTTCTTCTTCTTTTTTTTTTTCTTTTTTTTTCTATTAAAATCATGTATTGAATTTCCGACGGAGACTAGTTGTTCTAATGGCATTATCTTGTGTTCCAACGATTAATATCTCGGACAAGTGAATACCTCATTATACTGAAGAGAATCCTCCATGCACAACCCCATTCTGTCAAGCAACATGTTAGTAGTCACTCATTCCATTCTCACTTTTTTGTGGAACCAAACATGCAGATATTGTATGGATATGCAATTCAGGAAATATCATTTGTTGTACATGTTCTCCTCAAATTGATGTAACCTTTGGTAGATGTCATGAAAAGTGAGATTTGTATAAAGATTCCAGTTTCCCCATTTCTCTCTCATGCTATATTGGTATCTCCCGAACCATTTGAATCCCGGTGAGGTCTATAAACTCTGGTCCTGTTAAGGATCTAAATTATATGTAGCATGTTTCCAATAGCATTTGTGTTATTCAGATATTCAATTTAATCAAGTATATACAAATAATCCAAGCCATAATATTAGTCCCCATAGTTTTTGAAATTGTTTATTCATGTTATTACTTTTATCTGGCTCCTTGAAATAAAAGTTTTCTTCCAAATTTTTTTGGGAAGTTGAGTTTGAGAAGCATTATGCTGCACTGTGTATGCTCAAAACCACTTGTCTGGTGATTCTTTTCCCCTCACAGTGAAAATGGGTTTGGCATGTAGGCCTAATGTAGCTATCCACTGCTGGTATATGGATAGGAGAAACACTGTTGTAAATTGTCCGTTCAGTGTTATACCTTGCATGTGATTTTTTTCTGTGCAAGTTGTGAATGCATTTAGTATAGAATTTATTATTCTAAAGGATTTTTGTGGGAGATTTCAGGAGAATGGGATTTTATTCCGCATCATGTAAATGAGAATGAATAATAATCAACAAGGAAATTTAACAAAAAAAGCAACAAAACAGAGCATGTATGACTTTTTCTTAAAATCAAAACTTTTGCTTAGGCTCCGGAGAACATAAGTAGTCCTTATTAAAGTGATAACAATAGTAGTAATAATAAGGCATCATGTAATGTGTTTGTATCCACCTTCTTTTAAAGAAAATTTTTACTTCATACTTTTCTGACCTGATCTATAAGCTGCTGAATGTGTAAGCAAATAACATCAGTTTATAATTTCCTTGTCCTTTTAGAAACTGACCACATTGTTCTTTGTCAAGTGCAGAATTATGTCTCTCAATGTATAAACCAAAGCCAAGGAGATTTTGCACAAACATTCTGGTATCTAGAATGCCTTTTCCTTTCTCTTCCCCTTATTTTCATGTATAGGATTATTCTTGATTACTTAGAAAGTATTGTTTCAGTATTTCCTGTATGATATTTAATTACCATTTGTTAAATTGCTAATCTTTCAGGAATGCAGATTATAGATTTCCTTTCCTTTGCTATTTCCATAAATCTAAAAGAAATTTAATATTCATGTTTTTGTTGCCATTTTCAGTACGAGTTTAGATTTATATAGGACTTGGTTGAAAATTTATCTGATTTTTTTTTTTTTTGCTTAAGATTGTGCACGCAATTTAAAGATGACCTTTTGAAAATGACTAAGATATTAAATAGTGAGGGCTAGGGCCAGTTCCAAAATTATAATTGCAAACCACATCTCATTTTCATATCGTTATTGGATTGGTTCCTCTACTGATGTAGAAGAGAGAATTTCCTTACTGCTTATGGATATGGGAGGATAACTTAAGATCCTAAGAAAATGCTCTGCTTACCTTGTCTGTAATAATAATAATATACCAGTTAGACTGTAGAAACTATAATAAACTTGCTGCAGCATTTCAAAGTAATTCAAACAGAGTAACCTAATTCATATATTATTATTAAAAAAAAAAAAAAACTTTCAAAGCTAATTTTGAGACCTGCATTTACTGTGTCGGCAGGAGACCAAGGGTATAATTAGCCAAAAATAAAGGGAAGCTTGACAAAGATTACTGGAGAATAGCATTGAATGACAGGAATTTTTAATGATGCTCAAACCACTTTTGCTCAGAGAAATAGGAGGTGGACAACTGGGGAATGAGACAAGGGATCAGTGGGAAGTGTCAGGAGGGGGAGGATCCGGGGAAGGGCACTTGTGACAAAAGGGAGTCATGTGCATTCAGGAGGGACCCCCCTCCCAATTACTTGCTCATTATTGAGAGGGGGCATATGAGACGGAGTAAGTATATTGCAAGAAATGTGCTGGACATCAAAGGTCATATAGCACTATGGTATTGTACTGTGGTAGGAGGGTTTTATAAAGGTCTTTGTTAGATAGGAGACGGAGACTTAGGCCTAAGGTAGGGGAAAACCCCTACTTTGGATCCCAACCCTTGCTGTAACTAACTTTGCATGGTCTTTTCTTCTCCCCCTTTCCTTTTCCTTCTCTTTATCCCTCTTCCGACTTCTTAAGTTGTGAGAGCTGTAATGAAAGGATGAAAGGCAGGCTTTGTGTCAGTCCTGAATGGCCTTTGCACTCCATTTGCTCTTCCCACTTTACCCCTTTCACTACCGTGCGAATCGACAGCCCTGTGCAACTTTTGACATCTAACACATTTGGTGATCTAATTGTTGATTCATATTTACCCTTTTCTCCACAATATTTTATCATAGTGCTGTATGACCTTTGAAGTCTGGTACCCTGATTTGTTTTTACCAATACCCATTCTGGAAATCCAAAAACATTGCTTTATGAACAAAAAACTTCCTCAACCAGGGACTTCACCCCAAGGCCCCACCCTATTGCTATATTTTGAATATGCTGTTTATGACCTTCGATGTTGACATGGCAGAAAATTTTCAATAAATAAAATAAATATCCAGGAGGGAGTGGAAGGGATAACAGGGAAGGAATGGAGTATTAAGGGAAGTGGTAGAGATTGCAGTGTTTGGATTTAGAATGGCAAAGAATTTGACTGGGAGAGAAAGGGGGGTAGAAGTTGGAACAGAAGTAGGAGGAAGAGATACTGGGGGAAAAGTAAAAACACATTTGGAAGAAGAGGGTGAGGCAGAGTCCAGCACTGGAGTAGAGAGCAAGAGCAAACCTTTGTTGGCATGCTTGTCTGGCTTCATGTAAAGTGAGGCCAAGTTTGAATCTGAGGACTGCTACCTCAGACTCAAACTTGCAAGTAGGGCAGCTCCTATCAACATATATAACGGAAGCCATCATAAATGGCATATGTGCATGATTGTGCTGAGCAGTTTGAACAATCATGGCCAGGTTGGGCATGTATTTTATTTATATATTGAAAAATTTCTGCTGTGTCAACATCCAAGGTCATTAACGGCATATCCAAAATATAGCAATAGGGTGAGGCTTGGGGGCAAAGCCCCCTGGTAACAAAAGGTCATAGAGCATTGTGATAAACTATTGTGGCAAAAAGGTTAAACATGAGTAAACAATTATGACAATATGTTTAATGTCATAGGTTTTTGAGAGCTGTTGGTTAGTATGGAAGTGAGAAAGTTAAAAAGGAAATAGCAAATGGAGTACGAAGGCCGTTCAGGACTGACAAAGCCAGTCCTTCATCCTTTCAGCACAGCTCTCACTTTAGGATGTGGATAGAAGGGAATGAAGAAGAGAAAGGAGAAAAGAAGTAAAGACCATGCCAAATTTGTTGAGGAGAGGGCTGAGGTCCAAGGCGGGGGTGATCCCCCACATTGGGGGTCAGTCTCCGTCTCCTAAGCCCCTTCATGACAACAACGAACATGGGATTGGGGGGTTGGGGGTTGGGTACATAGAAGGCTGTGGAGCAACAGTGTTTGGTAGAATGCCCAAACTCCCAACACTTCTAAAATTGATGGGGTGAGGTATATATGGCTGTACAGGGCAAGATTCTCCACCAATATAAACTCCATGGGGGAGATCATCGTCTACAGAACATAATCTTGGCAATATTGGTGTCGGACTTTCAATGGCCTCTTAGGGGAATAGTGTAGCACTGTTCTAATACTGTGTCATAGTCAATGGGGCAGGTAAGCATTAATCGAGTGAGGCTGGAAAGGAATACGCTTACCATTGAGGTCAGTTAGGTTTGACAATGCACTTACTTGGGACTCCGATGTACCTGTGACAAGGTGTGAATGATCGGAAAAGCTGCGGAAAGTACCTTTGCCTACTTAATTTTGAAGACATTGTTGGAAGAGGAGGGTATTGTCAGAGTAAGAAGCTGTAGGGGGAATCACAAGAAAATGATAATCTTACAGGCTGAAAAGAGAACTAAAAAAAATTTGTGGGGAAGGATGTGGATGGCAAGAATAGTGTGGTGTTGAGAGGTAGTACTGGGAGAAGGTGAACAATAAGGATGAATAGTAGTAATCAAGGAGGGAGGTTGAAAATGAATAAGATGAAATGGAGGATGTTGGGAGAGAGGAAGGAATGTTTTCTGAAGAAACCGAGTATTGAGGAGGGGAATGGTTAATGGTTAATTGTTAAAAGCGAAATAAATGTGCTAGACATCTGTCATATAGCACTAAAGGAGGGTATAGTAAAGGGTGGTCAGGTGATAGTTGCTATGCGTCAACTATCTAGAGTAATGTTGAAAGGTTGAAGATGGGTAAGGGGTTTTTGAGAAAGGTAAGTAATAGCAGTGTGCAAAGTTGTGATCAATGGAGTATCAGGGGTTCAGGAACTGGAAAAAAGTCATTGGAGATATTTGGTAAAAATGGGCAAGCCTCAATGCCCCTAATAAAGGTACAGAACCAATATTGTCCGTGGTAAACCTAGAAGAGAAATGGTTCACCCTTCAGGGTCCCCATGAGGAGAAAGGGCTAGATAACTAAATAAATACTGTGCCCAATGCTCCCTGAGGCTCTTCTTGACTGACCCACAGCCAGCCTTTTATCCTTTAAATACAGCTCTCACATCTTTGGAAGTGGAGTAAAGAAGGGGTTAGAGAAGAGAAGGGCTAAGTTACTAAACAGGAATACTGATAGCTCCCTAAGGCCATTCAGGACAAGGGGAAAAGAGACAGTAGGGGATATCCCCAAAATTGTGCTAACCCACTTAAAATTTACAATCTTATCATTCATATATATTATGCTCATGTATCTGATTACCTAAATAGTGAATTTTCAATTGGCTATATCTTCACAGAAAAAAAGGAAAAATTAAATTTTTTGAAATCTTACCAATTCCTGCTTTCAAATTTACAATCATGACTTAACAAAATTACAAACATTAAAAATGAGACATGCTTGTTATGTTTGAGAATATACTTTTCCTCCCCAAATAATTTATTTAATTTAATTCCATTTGTTACAATGGATATTCTTAGCTGTGACATCCTGTCTGATTATATTGCTTCTAAATTAACCACTGGCAGCGTGCAGGATTGAACGTCGGGTCACCAAGATTGCTACCCAAGAACACTACTGCTTCACTACACAGCACACCATATAAATAATAACCTCACACTTTTTTTTTTTATTTATTTAGTTTTACTCACCTCTTTGTATCATAAAAGGTTAAAGCATAGCACCAATGTAGCAATTTACAGTATCTTCATTCATGTTAACGAATTCCATATACAGAATGGCATATTTACAAGGATTCATACAGAAGTTGTACTTGTAGGCATGTTTTTCTTTTATGTTTTTTGCTTTTTTTTCACAATTCCAATAACAAATACCCACAGAATAGTGAAAATAAAGATACTTCTATCACTATTGGAATTCATATTCTTTTTTTAAAAAATAATGAGGAGCACTAGCAAAATAGTCAATATTTCAAAAATTGCAATTTATGTACAATTTTAGCTATGTAAAAAAAGGGGTGGGGTGTAGGGGGGGTGGGGGGAAATTAACAGTGGATATACACATATGTACATCCTCCCAATCACAGTTTTTATCTTGTAAAAAATAATAACAATAAATAAATTAATATAATTAATAATAACAGAAAAAGGCTTGTATTTCACATAGTATGAGACGAATTCTAAATTTCTCAGTGGTATTTAAGAAACCAAGATGACTTTTCTCATCTCTTAACTTTGGACTTGTTTGTATAAATTTTTGTAAGCAAGTCTTTGGACTAATAACAGTACATGCATAATGTATAAAATCACAGAAACAGGAATTAATTCACCTATTATGCATAATCATTAGAGTTTGTCCACAGTACTCTTTACAAATCATAATATTGGAAATTTGGAAAAATAAAATAAAATAAAAGCCATCACATGAATACAACTCTCTCTCTCTCTCTCTCTCTCAAAATAAATAAGGTTCATCCGATAAAAATAAATACATAAGGAAATCAAACACGTAGAAATAAATGAAGAAAAAAAAAAATTATCTTTAAATATTAAAATAAATATATAAATAAGCTGTGCAATACATACAGAGTATTTCCCCATTAATTTAACACTCTTGCCCTTAGATTGCTGTAATGATTCTTCCTTACATCTTGAGAATTGAGAAAGATTATAAAAGGTACAATTATCAAAAATTTCCTGCATAAAAAAAGTCCAAGAGAACACATTGGTATATCAGGAACAAATTTTATACCTCTAAAAAATGTATTAACAATTAATCCTGTATATCATCTCTGGGTTTGTTATACACTGCTCTCATTGAATCTAATATCTCTTTCTGCTTTTGTTTCTTTGTTTCCTCTTCTCTTTTTTTATCGCACTTTTTCTCACACTCCTTCGGGGATGGGTGACAGGAATCAGCGTCACTGTGAGAGGTATCGTTAAGCATACTAGCACCCTTTTTCTCTGCTCTCTTCTCTAAGGGTTCGCAATCCCCATTCTCAAGAGAGTATGAACTGTTGTTCTTGTTCTGCATCTGATTTTCAATGCTGTCGTTATTCGGCAAAGGGATGGTGTCAAGTGGAGTCTGTGAGCCTTGGGATGTATCTTTGTCTTCTAGGCTTTTGGAAGAAGCTTCACACTTCTCTAAGACTTTCCCCTTTGCTGCACTGCTGCCACTCTTGTCCCGTCTGCTTAGAGGTGTTGCTTCAGTTGGGTGATCTTTACTGTTCTCTTCGCTTCCTGAGACTCCCTTTGATTTTGCTCTTTTTGCTTCCTCTTCCATAGACTTGAAGAAGGGCATTTCCTTTGCTCTCACTCCAACTTCTATTTCTCTTCTTTTCTCTATTATTCTCTTCTCAGAGGCTGTTCTACAAGAGCTGACTTCAGCAAGGTGCTCTTCTTCCCCGGCTGACTCCTCTTTGATGTCACTGTTAACCAGCATCTCTGTACTATCCACACTTGTAGCACTTTCACTCTCTGGACTTCGGGAATCTGTGCTTCTTGTGGGTCCATTATCTGTACTCTTACTCCTTTTTGCTAGTGGTGATCCCTGCAGAGTCAACTTTGGTTCTGCATCATTTTTTCCATTTCTTAGAGAAACTGTGTGATGAATAGGAACTTCAATATCAAGTATAGCCAACTGGGACGCACTGCCATTGCAGGGTTCTGGTGGTGAATCCTCACCGACCCTCCCTCTCTTGGAGACCAACTCAAACCTTGAGGACAAACTACGCTTTCTTGACCTGCTTCTCTGGTCTTCCCCACATTCCTGAGTCTGCTTCTGAACAATGTTTTTTTTACCGTCAGATTTTTCATTCTCTGACTTTACAGAATTGGAGCGCTTCACATCATATATGAAGTCTTTTTGCTCCACACTCCTTCGTGTTCTCTGAGGTCTTTCAGACCTTGCTTCTTCAGAGTCACTGGAAACTAGAGCTGTGGACTGAGTGGACTCCTTTTGATCTCTCAGTGGGTACTGTTTCACAGCCAATGGATTTGCTTTATTGATCTTCATTACCTTGACAGCATTTTGTACCTCTTCCTTCCCTTCCGATTTTTCCCTAAAATCTTCTCTGGTTGGTAGTGATTCTTCTAGGTCCAAATACTTTGTACTCTTTTCCTGACTCTTTACACAGTCTTTTGTATCTTTTTCTTTTAGTTCTGTTCTTGAGGGTTTCAGCAAAGACGCTTCTAATAAAGGTGTTGCCGATTCTAAAGAGGGTTTTGCCTGGTCACTCATACTATCACTTTTACTTTCATTCACTTTCAAACTTTGTACAATTTCTGTTTCCTCTTTTACTTTTACAAACTTCTCTGTTCTCTCATCATCTGTGCATTCAGTGTCTTTCTTTTCAGGCTTTTTAGGAACTTGATCATCTTCCTTTTCACTCTTAACAAACTGATCATTATTCTCTTTAGAATTTCTAGTATCAGTGCTGGAAGAATTATCATTGCTCTTCTCAGATGTCTCTGAAACACTTAGTCCACTTGGGCTCTGTGTTCTCGGTACAGCTGGGGGTGTTATATAATATTTCAATGGGCCAATATACTCATCTTCCTTGATCATTTTTGCAACATGATCCTCGTTAACTTGGTGTTCAGTAATGCAGTGGCGCATTGCTTCATACCTATGGTAGCTTCTGTACTTACAGACTTTACAAGCAAAGCGGGTCCAGTCAAAGTGCTGAGAAGCATGCCGTTTCAGTGTTGTGATGCTCTGATACCTCTTCTCACAGGGGATGCACGAGAGGTGAGACATGTTACAGAACTGAGCAAGGAGATTTTCTATCTTGCTTTGGTTACTCGCTCCTGTTGTACTTTCAGGTTCCTTCTTCTCCAGAGTCTCATCATCTGCCTGAGGCTCTTTTTGCTCCAGGCTCTCTACTGTAGTCTGTGGGAGCTCTTGCTGCTGCCCCTTAGAGTCTCTGGATTCTTTGGATGGGGGAGTTTCCTTGGCATTCTGAGTTTCTTTGGGGCTCTGAGGGTCCTTCAGAAACTGAAGCTCTTTGGGGACGTGTGGCACCCTAAAGGGGGCTGACTGGCTCTTGTCCTCATCTCCCCATCCTGCTGCACCAGAGCCGGACTGGGCCATGGTCTTCTTGTAGTCTTTTCTGATCTGTATGGCTATCTTCTTCTCCGGAGTCTCAGACCGAAGGCGAGGATTTAGGGGACTCTCTGGAGGGATGTCGGGCCTCATCTGCAGCAGAGAGCAGAACTTGTCATGCGACAACAAAGCCGAAGCTGTCATGAACCTACGGTCGCATTTAACACAACGGTGATCGGAGGAACATCCATTGTCATTTTCGTCTCCCTGAAAAATACAAGAATCAAAATCTAATAACCTTTTTAGCATCAGAATAATAATAATATATGGTATCAAAAATGACTACATCCCTCTACCTGTCAAATATTAACACAAACAATGTGAAAGAGAAAGAAAGAAAGAAAGAAATAATGCAATCAGAAACAGTATCTTACCAAAACTGCTTTTGCAAGTATTAGACATTCTAAAACTCTTCAAAATATAATCTCTAAACAACTGATTCTAAAATTCAATACAGGAAGAAATCTAAGTAATGGTTCGTACCAATCACTGCAGATCATAATCATAGCTTAGGTCACCAAAAGTCGTAGCATCACGCATGACTGCGTTCTGATCCAGAGTCGTCATGAGGTCAACCTCTGAAGTAGACACTGGGTCCAGAGAGTCACTGACTTCACTTTCTAAACCCGCTACCTCATTCTCTCTTGGAGTAAAGGTTCTTTCACTGTCGCTTATTCCAGCATCATCTAGCATCCTGCACGAAGTGTTGGTTGAACTACTTTTCAATTGCTCTAAACCAGGAACCACTTTCCTTATTTCCTCGGCTTTATTCTCCTCGCCTACAGACTGCATCATCTTGGCTCTTTTAACATAAAAAGATTTCTCCTCTTGTTCAGTCCCTTGATGATAAGCATAACCCCTTTCTCTCTTGGTGGAAGTTTCCTTTGATTCACCAGGCCAAAATGTAACATGATACTTTGTAAGCCCTTCTTCGGATACTCCTGCATCACCTGCAATGACCTGAGCTCCTTCAGATACTCCTGCATCACCTGCAATGACCTGAGCTCCTCCAGATACTCCTGCATCACCTGCAATGACCTGAGCTCCTTCAGATGGTGTATCACAATCCTTCTTCTCCACTTCTTTCTTGGCTCTTGCCTTTGCTGCCATCACCATTTGCCAGAGTTTTTTATTCTGATCCTTCTTTTTCTCTTTATTACGGATTCTTCTGAACATCTCATCACAGTCGAGGGGATACTTCTCTTCTTCCTTCATATCGAATGGCTTGAATTCATGTGGCTGGACTAGATCGATTCCTACATCTTCACCAGCAACTGCTGGTAAATCTATCTCCCTACCTCTGTCACTTCCCTCTTTTTTGCTCTTCCCCAGTGGAACATTCTGCTTTTCATCTTGGCTTTCTCTAATGCGCTTCTTATACTTCATAATATCTTCCTTCATCTTCCCACTATACTGTTTGATCCTCTCTTCAGGCCGTTGTCTTGTCAAACTAATGCTGATATTCTCGCTTCTGTTCCCGACATGAGAATCTTGAACTTTAACTTTGCTCGCATTTCTCACTAATGCAGGGAGGTTACTGACATCAGCTTCTGAACTTACCTTGTCAACCTCTTCTTCCTTCAACCTAATTGTCTGGATGTCTTTATGAGGCATGCTACATGACGGGGATGCATCAGTGTGAGACTCTTCTCTCAACTTCGACTTTTTTCTATGATCTAAAGGCTTTTTTACAGTTAAATGAGATTCTCCACTGCTACCTGACACACTAACCATACTTGTAGTGCTTTCTGAGATTCCAACTAAAGTTTTTACAGCTGCACACTCCTCTGGGGCCAAATCTTTGATTTTCAGATTCAAACTGTCACTGTCTCTCTCTTGGGACAATGATTTGGCATCATGTTTCCCTTTACTTTTACTTTCTGTCACTTTTCCTCCTGCAGCTTGAGTTGCCTCTAAGTTAAGCTGCTCCTCTTGTTTCCTCTTGTGCATTTTGCTTCCTGTGGTCTGTGAGGACTCTAAATTACTTTTTCTAGTGACCACAATATCTTTTCCTTTTCTTGAAACCACCAATTCTGCAGATTTCACTGTAAGTATCTTCTGAGCAAGATCATCAGACTGTAAACTGCAACGAGATACTGATTTTCCTGATTTATCCTGTGTATCTGAGCCTGAAAAATGAGCTTGTAATTCAGTTCCTTTTACATTCTCCGCATCTGTGGAAAGAGAGACATTCTGCGTAGGTCTGGAGATAATTACCACACCAGATTTACTTGGACCAGATACATTCTGCACACTTCTGGTCTTGATATCTAGATTAGGTTTGTATGGCTTCTCTTTCTCTGACAATTGTCGAATAATCAATGGACTAACTGGTTGTGTTACTGGGACTTGATCAGATTTCTTTTCCCATCCACTAGCTGCACTGGCTAAAGTTACATGTATAGGAGTTGAGGTGACGTGGGTCTGTAGGGTAGATATGGAATGGGCAATGGCACATGATAATGTTGGAGATGTGGCATCTGTATGCATTTTGAGCTGCTGTGGGCACCCTGAAGAACCTTGTACTTGTTCTCTGGATGCCAAGTCTTTCTTAGTGCAGGGAGAATCTCCTGTCAACTTGGTTTTACTCTCTTTTTTATTCCCATCTTGATGGGATTTAGATTTGGCAGAAGTTGCACAAGCATCATGGGGTCTACAAACTTTATCTATTTCAGGGTTTTTGGCTAAAACAGGACTAATTGCTGGTGCAGGGCAAGGCTTTGTCTGAATATTTGATGCTATCAATGGACTAGTTAATTCTGTAGAAGTACTTGGTATGCTAACCAAATCTGCACTCACTTCTTGGCTTGTACTAGCTACTTCATTCTCACTTGTCTTTGAAGCTGGTAAAGTGTTTCTGCGTTTACTGAAAGATGGTAAATTTGAGCTAGAAGCTGAAGATGAAATATGCTTTGGTCTCATTAAACTCCCAGTCTTGAAAGGTTTCCTCTCACTGGGTATAGAAACTGCTATTTTCTCAGATTTCCCTAATACATCAGGTGCTTTAACTTGGAGAGAATTAACATCTTTCACTACTGGTGTCGAAGTTTGTGGTTTGGATGTTCCGTCTGACTTTTCACACACATTACGGGCTTTGAACTCTGTAACAGATGTTGAACCCAATTTTGTTGCGTCATCTTTTGAGGCCATACTTGTTATACTAGTTTGACTAACAGACACTGGCACTTTGCATGAACTACCCGAACCAGTAACACTCTCTTGTTCTTCAATCTCATCCTTTACATTGTCAACTCTGACTTCATCAACTGGTAAATCGAAATCCAGGTGATGCCAACTACCAGAACGTGCCGCAGGTCTTTCAGCAACTTCTGCATCATCACTTACAACTGATTTCATGACTATCCCTTGTGTTTTCTTTGGACTTTGTGATACGTCTTCCTTTTTGATGTCCTCTTCTGAAACCATGACTCTGACCTGAAACAACTGTAACGTATCTTCCTCAATTAGGGGCTCTTCCTTGAGTGTGATTTCTTCCTTGATGACAATTTTGTCTTTGTTTGTACCCTCTTCCTTGTCTTGTTGACTTCCTGGCTTTGTTACCATTTTTTTGTGCACTTCTTCTACCACTGTAAAAGGCTCTTCTTCTATCTCTCCTTTTTCTTCTACCTTTACCGTGAGTTCTTTTGTCTCTGAGTGACTCAAGGAGTTTGAAGGAACATCAAGCTCCTTACTTTCACCTTTACTTAAGATATCTTTTTCAGAAGTATCGTCCTCCTCATTTGCCCAAATGGCAGTCAATCTTTCCTTCATCTCCTCTTCACCCTGTGTAGGGGATCTGGTACGTTCACTGCCTTGCTTCTCACTTGCATTTCTTGGTCCTAGTAAACAAGATTCCCCTAAAGAAGGAACAGGGATGTACTTCTCATTGTTTTTTCTTGATTCTGCTAGGTAATTCTTTTCACATATCTTGTCAAGCCCTTCCTGACTCCTTTCTAGCAGGTTATCTATGTTTTTGACATTATAAGTACATTTACTTTTTGCCCTCATACTTGGTACTACATCAATCTCCAAGCTGCTCCCTTGTTCTGGTTCACTCTTCTCACCACCCTCATTGGAATTTCTCTCTTCCAACTGGTCTTCCTCGCCCTCACTCTCTGAGGTTGAGGACTCGCTCCTGCTCCAGTCTTCTAGAAACAGACGGAGCTGTGTCGCTACCTTGTGTACTTCTTCCTCAGAATGATCTTTCCAGCTTGTTCTTAAAGGACTACTTTGGTTTCTTACGCAATCTGTACTTTGGAGCTCAGGCTTCTTCATGGAACTGTTCGTCACTGAATCTACATGTGTTGAAGTTGATGGCTGGACTGTCAAGTCTGTTTTCAGTGATTTTTCTTTTGAATTATCTTTTTCATTAGCTTCTGTTTTGGATAAGTACTGGTTCTGAACCACTTTCTGCTGTTTCACATTCACAGTCTTGTTCTCTTTACTGCTTGGAATTGTTTTTATTTTTTGACCTTCACTGGTATGACTTTTCCCTTGTTTCTTCACTTTAGAATAGGATGACGCACATGAGCTATCTACCTTGGATGAATGAATTTTTCGAACATCCTTTTCATCCTCACTGGAGCTACACGAAGCACCTTGTAGTCTTAACAGTGTCTCATTTTCTGTCTCATATATTACACTTTCTGGCTTTATCTTTCTAGCAACACCTTTCCTATTTTTTCTTCTACCTACTATGGGACTTTGCTCCATAGTCTTTACATCCCTTCTGCATGGTGTCTTATTACAAATATGCACTTTATCCTCTTCCTCGTCATCTTCCTCGTTATCATCCACCTTCTCTACATCAACATCCTCTTCTTCATTGTTGCTGTTTTCCTCTTCCTCCTCCTCCTCCTCTTCCGCTTCCATCTCTTCATTTTCATCATCTTCAAAGCTATTCCTTCTTATCCTGCTGTGCTGGTTTCTCCCCAATGTTTCTAATCCTGTGACCTGGTTAGGCAGGATCTGTCCATCTCTATCTACATGGATCAAAACTGCCTTGGGCTCAAAGTTGCAGATGATGTGTGTGGCCACGTGAGCCAAACTTGCCGGCCGTGAAATGAATTTCTTGAGGCACACATTACACATCCAACGCACTCCCTCTTTGGACCTCGACCCCTATGGAAAAAAAGAGAAAAAGGTGCTTCTAGTTTGCTGTCTGCCACACAAAAGGGGCCCTCATCATCCCTTTACAATATTTGTAAATGAGTACTTCTTGCATATTTTGGAAATAAAATACAAACAATAGACTATCCTATCGTATCCTTAAATGAGTAAAACCAAGTACCAGCTTACTGCTGATGGATTGAGAGTTACCAGCAGAAGGATTGAACAGGTCCCTGTTTTGATTAAAATTTACTTGGAATTTTGATTAGCACTTTTATTAAATGGATGTATCACACAGCAGAGCAGAATGAGCACCCTTTTCTCTTCTTTTCCATTAGATAAAGAAAAAATCACTGGGCAAGAAGAGGCCCATCTGTAGGTAACTCCACAGGCCCACCACAGTACTCCTGAATACCCAAGGAAAGAAAAATAATAATCTACTTTTCTCTACTACATTACCACAGCTACAGCAGTACAGTTGGACTTACACGCATATAGTTTCATAAGTTGTATACTAATGTTATTTATTTCCTGGACTTTAAACAAGGAAAAAAAAAGAAGTCATGAACACTGACTTAGTTGTTCAAATATAGACCAGCTGAGAGATCTTAAAATTAGATGAAATGGCTTAATCTACAATACCAGTAAGAATCACCACAAATACTCACACAGCAATTATTTCGTACAGACAACCCTCCACTCGCAACAACACATTCGTACACCTCCACGTAACCCAGACACATCTCTTATCTTCATTCCAAAGGAGACTTCAGATTCCTCTGAACATGAAACCTCCTTTACTACATGTCATGCTTTGCTTCCCCATTGCTGCTACAGTCAAAGGTGGCTTTGTGAAGGAGACTGCTTCCCCATTGCTTTACAACATTTCATGAATATGGGTCCACAGTACCTTTAATGGCAGTATACATATATCAACTGAGGCACAAAAAAAAAGAGAAAAAAATAAGAAAGAAAGAAGAAGAAAAAAAATCCAATGAACAACTTTTTGTCATGGTTGCTTTACTATTATTAGACATTATACATTTTACACCTTTCCGTGTGTTTAAATGTTTATATATGCATATTTTGGAGGGCTTGTAATTCTAATCATGATATTCATCCTTTGTTCACTACATGTATGAGGAAATAACCTAAGTTTCCTAAAAGTTCTGACCTGTAGATATTGTTGAACTAAGGTATCTGTTTCCTTGCTTTCCGATTATCGAAAGGGGATCAGACATTTACTGTGATGTGAAGGATTTATTGAAGAATATCTCTCACATCACAACTGTACTGGGAGTGGGAAAAGGGAGAAAAAAAGATACAAGGCTTGAGAGTGCTGGAGCCAATTTCTAAACACCTTGAAAGGTAGTTTGGGGGGGGGGGGGGGGAAAGACAGAAAAGAAAAAATAAAACTAAGCAGAAGCACGAGATGAATCAAGGAATTCTGTATACTATATCAAAATACCAGGGCATCAGAAATCTCTAAAAGACAACTATTGCTCTTGAAATTCAGAAATGGTGAAAGATAGTTTTGGAATTAAATGGTATAACTACAAAAAAAAAAGACAAAGAAAGGGGAAAAACACAAAAATATAAAAGACAACTCACTGATATATCGCAAGGAAGCACCCAGAAGCAAGAGAGAAGTTGGACAATAGAATAAGAAAAAAAAAAGAAGAAAAAAGGAGGTACAGATTCTATTTCCCAAATGGATGTGGGTCGACTCACTCTCTGAAAAAACTGTGGTCAGTACAGCCGGGGAGGCAGCAGTGGGAGGCTGTGGAGTTCCTCACCATGGAAGTCTTTTATCGCGCTGTCAAGGAGGAACCTGGTGGACGTTAGAAGTATACCAGAGTGTAGGCAGCTCCATTAGGTCACATGCTCGGCATCCTACAGTCCTTTTGGGTGCGAGCAAGACAAAAGAGGGTCCAAGAAGGAAGACAGGCAGACGGGTAGACAACTCAACAAAGTTCATCCCATATCACCTCAATGGTAATGTTCACAAATTTGTTCCATTGGCAAGTTTGCTGCCTACAGCCATGTGTGAGGATGCAAGGACTTTATGCTACTAAACGCCAGGAATTTCAACTGGAAGGACTGGTGAAAAGTGCTTCAGCTAAGGAAAAATATATACATACATTCTAGATAAAAGTGAAGTTGTACTTGGGCACTCATTAATGATGGTTAGAGAGGAGCTACAGTTGGTAATAATGAATTTCCTAGGCTAGGGAGGGGAAAGACAGAAGGGGAAAAATGCAGCAGTCAGTGTAAGTGCCTCCTTTAAATGCAGATTCATATCAATGCAACATAACATGATAGAGAGGATGATCATGATATGATCAAGTCTCTGTTTTGTAGACAAAACATCATAAATAAATTAATAAAATAAACACAGTAGAAGTTCTAGGAAGCATTGCAATCAGCAGAAGAGGGGAAAAATTTCATAATGGGAATATGAGTCTGGAAATTATACAGCAAAACTTTGTCCATATATCTACATATAATGTGTCTGTGGGCCGATCAGCAATTAGTATCGCTAACATGGTTTCCGATTTCCCCCCATTGAAGATACAAATTTTTCCCTCCAAGATATATAAAAGATAATAAGTGCAAAAGGTATACAGAAGCTGACAACCCCCACAAAGAACAGGACATCACTCCTTGACTGTCCTAGCAATATGGCAAAGAAGCAGAGCAAAGGCATATCTCACAGGAATTATCTCCTGCCTCATGCCTCTTCTTCCAGATTGTCCCTCCCACTATAGGTAAGCCTCTAGTGCATCTTCCAGCATTTTCTTTTTTCAACTGCCCAATAATCATTTTAACAGAGAGGAAACTCATGTATGGACACCTGTATTTACAGAATTAGTATCATAAAAGAATGGGGAAGTCTACCTTCCAAGCATGGGGTGCCTTTAACCTTCCCGTGAAAGCAGAAACAGAAACAGAAACAGAAACACTCACACACAAACACACATGAATATAAAACAAAGGCAGATGTAGATATACAGACACTTGCACAAGTAGATAAAATCACTCACAACACAAAACACATAAATCACTCACACACAAACACATAAAAACACACACACACACACTAGGGGGGGGAGGGAGGGAGAGAGGGAGAGAAAGGAAGAGGAAGAAAGAATGGAAGAAGAGGAAGAGGTAGAGGAAGAGGACGAGGTAGAGGAAGAGGAAGAGAAAGAGAGAGAGTGATTATGTGTGTGTGAGTGTGAGTGTGCGCGTGTGTGCGCATATGTGTGCATGTGTGTGCGTGCGCGCGTGTGTGTGTACATGTGTGTGTGTGTGTGTGTGTGTGTGTGTGTGTGTGTGTGTGTGTGTGTGTGTGTGTGTGTGTGTGTGTGTGTGTGTGTGTGTAAGTGCGTGCGCGAGCATATGTGTGCGTGCACGTGCGCCTAGGTTTATCTAGACACAGACACACACACACACACCCCCATCCATAAAAGGGCATATTCACAACTTAATATATCCTGCATTCAAACAACACAACCCTTAATTCCCCAAGCATGATCAGTCCTGCGATCCCTGCCTCATGATTATGGGGGTACGTGGAAAGATAGGCCCTACACCTCTACAAGATACACCATAATACATAGGAGTCTTTTACCAAACAAAATTAAAAGATTACAGTACACAATATCATTAAAAATTAAAGAAAATAATAATTTGTGAAGCCATATCATTACCTAGATAAATGCAAAATTAAGGAAAATAATTTGCAATGACATACACAATCTCTAACCTTCAAATCTTTTTGTATCAACTGGTAATTTATCAACTTTTATTCCTTTTACATGAATTTTACCATACATAAACATTTCTTACATATCTAACAGTTCCTCAAACCAAAGATTATCCACAGCGTAACAGTTTACAACACAATCCTGAACTGAACTTAATGTAAATACCCTAAGAAGCCTTAGACTACCTCCAGACGTGAGACAGGGATCACACTACACCAAGGACACGAGCGGTGCTTTACCATCCTTGTGTAGGGATTATGCACCAGACTGCGGACAGTAAAGGGTGAAGCGTGTACAGAATTTGCGAGTCCGAAGATGGCCTGATTTTTACACAAACATTGAGAAGTGTTGCCAAGTGCATCCTTATTTCTCCAGGAAACCTTTCAAAAGTGTACAGAGAAAGAATTGTATATATACACAACTTACAAACCAACACTGACCTTTATCCATTCCCCAAGAAACGAAGGGAACTTACCTTCACTACGCTCTGCATTTTCAAATGATAAGTCATAATCAAAATTATGCATTTCTTATGAACACATGTCATCTTTGTTTTTTATTATTGTACTTAAAAACTACTTTACACAACCAAATCTAAGGATGGCTTCTAATGAGGGGGAGAATGTGGACCAAATAATGCATAATGAGAAGAATGTAACTTGAACATCTATTGAGAATGATGTGGATGCAGATGAGAGCAAGTAAATTAACATTAATCTAATACCTTTCCAAGGTAAGATGTTCAGAAACTACAAGGATGATATTACTACAGTCAGCAACTCACTGCCTCACTAAAATATATACGATAATGTTATCCTTAACTAATAATTTTCAACATGGGGGTTAGTATTTACCAAAGGCTAAGGAAAATAAGACACAAGAAACCAACTGAAATCTGATAATAACACTCTATCCTTACTTTCGGTGTGGATTTGACAGGAGAATTCTTGGGCGTGGTGTTCGCGCTGCTCCCTTTTTGTGGATTACTATCAACCTCCATCTTCGCAGGCTGCAAAAGAAGTGATTCTCGATAATGTTATTTATCATTCATTTCAGTCCCTTTTGGTAATCAACCCCCTGGATCCGGTTGCAATGGTTACGCAAGTGGCCAGCATCCCGGGCGTGCGGCACGTAGGCCTGGTGCGCACGAACACCCACGAGCGGTGACAAGACTCTGTGCCTCCCTTTTGAAAAATTATTTTGTGAAAACTTTTTAGCTTTATTGCCATTTTCCAATGTCCATATTTGTCTTTTGATTTGCTTTATCCAGATGGTGATAGCTTATTTTCCTTGCACAGACTCCATATCATCTCTCTATGTAGTAAATAGCTCAGTGCAAGAAAAAATATATATGGAACATTTGGTTATTTTTGTCATATATCTCATTTTTAAAAAATAATTTTCAGTTTTACATAATACAACCTGCGCTGCCGGTCACAGCGGCCAGGAATACGGTGCGCAGAATGGAAATAGCATCCTCCCTGGAGCCGGTGCTCTTCCAGTCACTGCTTACGCACGTTACATTCCACATTCGTTTATCGATGGGAATAATGCTAAAGCCCACTTCTAAGCGCCAAATGAGTCAAATCACACTCCAAGAGGTTTGTGCACTCATGGCAAGTCACCCTGGCCTTCTCTCTTGACACTTTGTTCACGTCATCCGTATAGCTGCCCAAGTTTTTCCTTGACGTGATTGCATCGTCATCCGGATCCAGGGGGTTAAGAAATGAACTACTTAATCATCCATTACATTCTACAATTATTTCCATGTTCCTTAATAATTATGCCACCATTTAAGTACCAAACAGGCCAATGGAAATGACATCCCTATAAACAAAAATGATAAAGAAAATAATCATAAGACTTGCAGCAACTTGCGCATCAACGTGCTTTTCAACCTGTTCTGTGCTGTTGTCTTTTCCTAAACATAATCCACCTTGAATCTCTCCTAGTGACATGCAAATTCTACATGTTGAGCAATCACCATGCACAGAGCACTGTGGTGGCTCTCTGAACACCAAGAGGATAAACCTTTTATTCTTGATATTTCAGATGTTGCCTTGACTGAATGAAATAGGATATGCTTTATCAGTGACACTGTGGGACGGAATCAAATTGCCCAAAACTACATGGTTGTCATACCACTGCCCTCATTTTCCCTATATAAAGAGAGGGGTTGTTAATCTAACCTATATAATACAAATGTCTTCATGCAATATTTTGTCATACAGTCATGAGGTTATTTGCAATATTTTGTTATACTTGGTCACTATGTAATGGAAATCTGTTATACATTGTTATCATGCCCTATCCTTTGTGGAGATGATTACATTATTCATTTATTCAATCATGCTGCTTCATATTAAGACAACAGTAAAATGAGATAATCTAAGAGCAATATAGGAAAAAAAATGTGACATTTCATCTTCCATAAAAACAGGGAAAAAAAGAAAAGAAAATTATAATGCTCCAGTCAAATATAATCTTAGTGATGTATGAAAAAATAAATAAAATAAACAAATAAATAAATAAATAATACATATCATTATGGTAAATTTATTAATGCAAAAGCATAAGCTATGGCTACTATGCAGCAAATGAAATCATAACTTTCTAAAGTATAAAATTATGTCTACCTATAACTCAAGTGCATAAACATCTATAGCAATAATATTATGACAACTTATATATTTCCTGGAAGTCGTTCTGCTTGCCTTTTTTTCTTAACTAGCAGGGATGCAAAATAACAACTACAAATTAAATGGTCCAGAAATGTCTGTACCCTAGGCATTTAATATTTTCTTTATCTGTAAATCAAATCCTTTTCATAAAACTGACACAATTCTTTTACTTTACACATGACATTTTTTCTAATTACACAAAGCAAAAGTCCATTAAAACAACTACAAAGGTGAAATTGACATAATCAAATTTAAAAATAATTATCCATTTGCACGGCACTCTTGCACAATTATTAAAACTTCTATCTGTCTAAATCATTAAGAACAACAAAGCAAACTCCTTTTACCACAGCACAAAGTGTATACGAACTTTTCATCCTAACAATAGTGGACTGGAACATTTGCAAGTGTGTGCAACTTAAGAGGGCCTTTGACCAATTGTCCAACAATATATTTATTAATGTTTTATCAGTCTAAACCTTCCTCTAGATCACGAGCATTGACATATCTATGTCAATGCCTTCTATCTCATGCCTGTAGAGCATCAAAACAAAGATATTGATGTTTATGTTGTAAACGAAAGCTTAAATCAACAAAATATTCCATAAACACAATTGGTCTGAGAACACCTTTGGATATGCATACCCTCACTTGTCCTCTTCCTCCTCTCACCTGTTCGCATGGAGCATCTTCCTCCACCTCAGCTGCCTCTCTCTCCTCCTCTTCTGCCTGATTCTGGTCCTGTTCTTGCTCTTCCTCCTCCTCTTCTTCTTCCTCCTCCTCTTCCTCCTCTTTCTCTAACTCTGCTTTGTCATTTGACCTATCAAGGTCCTCTTGGTCTTTGAACTCATCTCTTTGGTATACCATTTTCTTGTACATATTCTTCTTTATGACTTTTCTTAATCTCTCTATTTGAGTTTTCGTTTTCTTGTGAACTGGAAGGTTGGGTGAAAATCCATTTTATTTGCACTAAGAAAAGTATTATATTTACCTGATCAACAGTATCATCTAGAAAGCTATAAAAGAAAAGTTGTGAGAACTATAACATCCATTTAGACTACATATTCATCAGAAGTTCAAGAAACTATGAAGGTCAGTAACATTTGTGTTCTTTAGTTCTTTACTATCAGACATATATATATCTTAGCTACACCTGCTACAAAGTACTCTAGGAAGGTGTATCATTAGCTCTCTGTTGCATTTCAGCTAATCCAGCTGACCTAACTTCAACAAAATAGAATAAGAATATGAATAAAGAAAAAAAATTAAAATACTCACCTTTTTGTAAATGCTTGACAACAGACAAGATATTGAGGAAGGTAGTTTGACAGATTGGGCAGCAATATATATTTCTTTCATAGCCATGCTGCGTTCGTTGGTGGACACTTAGCGTTTTCTGGGTGGCAAATCTTGTATTGCCTTTGAAATTAAATTGGTAAATGAGTGACAGAGCAACCTATAAGAAGATCATTTATGACCTTACATTTCATATTCTTCAGATGCTTTGTGGAAATGCTCCCTGACAGCAATCTTTATATTATCATTAACCTTGTTCAACTGAAGTCTACACCTACAGGTCTAGCTCTAGATCTATTCCTCTTTACCTATTCATAAAGTA
Organism: Penaeus vannamei; assembly: GCF_003789085.1. NCBI lineage: Eukaryota > Metazoa > Arthropoda > Malacostraca > Decapoda > Penaeidae > Penaeus > Penaeus vannamei. The sequence goes on along the minus strand of NW_020869374.1, from coordinate 465,809 downwards.
CATAGGCCTATTTTGGGCCTAATTTCTTTCAGAACACTGTAATACTTACATAATCTACAAATGATTTCTTTGGATGCATCTGAATTGCTTTGTGTTTGCTCCACTTCCATATTTGTAACATTCCCAGCTGCTGTCTTCATAATTTCCCCATTTTCGTTGATAGCAACTGTAAGCCCCTTTTCGTGTTCTGATACCTGGGGGTGGGAGAGCATGGATATTTATCAAATAATCCAAAATATCTGTATTTTCATTGTCTACTTTGGCACATAATATAATCAATAGGATTAATATATGGACACTCACACAGAGTATTTCCTGTTTTTATAATTTGCACAAAATACAATACATAATCCTTTCTCTTCAACAAAACATTGAAACGAGAACAAAATTTCCATGATGTAGCTCAACTACAAAAACTGCAAGAAGCAAAAATCAATTACAGATAGAAAACTCACCTCATCGATTAAGTTCCTGATAGTGGATACCGGAGAAGGTTTGGATGGCGGTACATACGTTTGATACATTGCATTGGCAACACCCCCTATGTCTTCCAAAACAACTGAGCAGTCCCGGCTGAGCTTGTCTCGCTTGTTGTTGATTTCGCTTATTCTGAAAGAGAGGGAGTTGAGAAAATGTCAATGTAGCAATAATGTAAAAAGGGTTTTTTCTTTTAATCAAATGTGTATCCCTATTAAAAAGAAAAAAGAAGAAAAGAAAGAAAGAAAGAAAGAAAAAGAAAAAAAAGTCAATCTTAAAAAAGAAAGAAAGAAAAAAAAAGAAAAAAAGTAAACCAAAGATGAAGAAGAATCAAGGCTTTCCGAAAAATAATGAAAAAAATACATGAGCAAATAACAAACCATGAAAAATAATCAGACAACCAAGGAAAAGCACATTCCCTCATACCTCTGGTAATAATCTGAAGACCCAGTATACGTCGACGAGGAGAGACTATGTTGTTTCCTCTTGTTGGCCAACCTCCTCGCTATGGAGTCAATACCCGACCGTCTCTCACTTCTTTGTGCACCAGATCTAACCGGCACTGTCAATGTATTTGATGCTGATGTGGAAGGGTCGGGTTGGAGGTGCTGTGGGGTGTCCGGAGGAGGTTCTGGCTCTACAACTACGGTTCTTGAGTGGCTAGTAATGCCCTGTACATTATCCTGGGAGACGAATTTGAGAGTCGGTTACAAGGGGGGAATTTTGGGCATGCTTTGAGGGAGAGGGAATGGGAGAGTATTTGCGTGTGCGTGTGTCTGTGCGTGTGTCTGATGGGTGTGGAGACTCAAAATAGATAACAGGGGACAGGAGAAGATATGACACTTTTTAAGACCCTCAAGGATGTGTATTTTTTCATCCTATATACATTGGTCACATTGGAAGAATATACAAAATACTTGAGAATATACTTCAAAGTGAATTTCTTTTTAAATATATTTTTGTTGGCATACCTAAAAAAACCCACTTATATAAATAAAAATTTGATGAAAAAATAAAACCAAACATCTGACAATGGTAATTGCTTAAATACTGAAATTTAACAATCAGAAAAAACACATGTTGATTTTGCTAAACCCTAATCAACTTTTGATCATATTTAACCCAATCATAACTGGAGGTCCCAGTCAAACCTGCGCTACAAACCCAGGTGTGAACAAGTCAGCTGCTCAAGGGAAAAATTACTTGCACAAGAAACATAAAATGATCCAAATCTTTAAGCTCAGCTGTGGCACAAAACTATTTTGGTAGTGGAGCTCAAGAGAGGCTTCGAACCTTGTTTCAGGGACCTTTTTCCATAACAAATGCAGCAGGGCCAAACAAGCAATCATTTATTTACCACACACAACTGAGAGCAGACTAACCCATGCATGACATAATGGGACATCAGCCAACACACGGCATATTTGGGTTAAATGTAATCACAAAAAAACTTCCTAATACTGTGAAAATCATGAAAACTTTTTCTAAAAGGAATCCAAATTGAATTATCAGAAACTTCCTTATGCAAACATTCCTTCATTTTATTCACTAAATCAATGTCACAAACACACCTTCAATTACAAACATTACAACTCCTAATACTGTGAAAATCATGAAAACTTTTTCTAAAAGGAATCCAAGTTGAATTATCAGAAACTTCCTTATGCAAACATTCCTTCATTTTATTCACTAAATCAATGTCACAAACACACCCTCAAAAATAGTAACGCCTCATTCTAAGATACCAGGTTATATCTTCAGTTCATGCTCACCCCAAAGGCACTTAATACTATTTTTTGCATAATTTGAACATTACAAATCCATTCACATTCACTCATTCAAAGATCCTTAAAATTCATTTCATGTCCCTTATTTATGAAACTCATTCATTCTCACTCATATATTTATTCTTATACACAGAAAACTCATTCACAGTTACACTGATATCTATGTACTCTTATTCAACTCACTCACTCATTCAAGGCCATCACAATTAATTCTGTGATACTTACTTTGTGAAACAGTGACCTGACATCTGCATACTCTTCTTGGCAGTATATTCTTTTGTGAGCGAGGAAATTCACTACTGATCTGAAGAGGTTGTTGCACACTTTGCACTCTAGGATCACATCGCACTCGTTCAGGATCAAGTTTTGTACCTAGAAAGAGGAATCATCACATTGTAAACTCTCTTTTTTAATTTCTGACAAAACCTTCCTTCTATGTCTTATCATTGCTGTTCATACATCTTACTTTTTCTTGAAAATTCAGGGTGATGTTTTGGCCTTAATCAAGTTGTGCTGAATTTCCCTGGCCCCAGAAAGAATGAGACAAAATTTGCTCTATCTATATTACTGGTTATCAGTTCTGATTAACAACAGGAAAATTAAAAATGATCAAACATGAAAATACACCAAATAAGTCTCATGTTCCATACACACATATATATGTGTGTATATATATATACATACATACATACATACATACATATATATATTAATATATATATATATATATATATATATATATATATATATATATATATATATATATATATATATATTATATATATATATATATGTATATATATATATGTATGTATGTATGTATAATATGTATGTATGTATGTATGTATGTGTGTTGTGTGTGTGTGTGCGTATATATATACAAACACATATATGTATATAATCACATATACACATATACAAATACACATGTGCATAACTTTATACAATCACAACAAGAGGGCAAAACTAAAAAAGAGACATTTTAGTAATAATGCTTATCTGAAAATAAAACTTAAATAGATCCACTTTATTTTCATAGTGAACTGAGGAATCTCCTCTGCCTAAAAATGTTACAGCTTTCCTTGCTTATTGTGGCTGAGGTTCATTTCATCTTTGTATTTCTATTCATCATCTACTACCTGTAACACACAGTAATATTCCTCTTCATCTCAGTACAATGCAGAACAAGAGACGGAAAAAAAGTTTGCTTACCTCTTTCGTGCCAGTGACGAGAAGTTTGGCCAGATTAGCAACACCATTTGCTGAGGCATTGATGGACTTCTTGAGAATTGAGTAGTCAGGATCCTCTGGCAGGTCAAACACTTGTATTCCCTGGAAAAAAGGGAAAGCATAACTATTTCCCCAAATACTTGTATAGATAGAAAAATTGGACTCTGAATTGCCAACCAGTAGTACTTATGATTTTCACTTAATTAAATCAGCTCCTATTATTTTCAATGAAACCTGAAATTGTTTTGTACAACCACAGAAGACTACAAACATAATATTGCCATTAAATTATGCACAAGAAAATATGAAATAAGAAAACAAGAAAGTGAAAAGAAGAAGAAAATACCCATTTGCAATCACTCACATTCACACTCACACACACACACTCTCTCCTTCACACACAACTCTCTCTCACACACACACACACACACACACACACACACACACCATATCTTCCCTGGGTAATACAGACTAGATGTATCTAAGAAGCTATAAGTTTTCCCTGTATACATGGAATGGCAAGAAAATGTTATCTAATTTCCCACCAAATAAACATCTTTTTTCTGAAGTCAATTCATACAATGCCACTTTCTTTACACAGATTATAGTTACATCTTCAGTACCAAAGTATTCACTTCTTAACAGGTTTATTGAGGCTCTTCTTCAAAGAATAACCAATATGCTTTAATAAGCCAGGATTTTTATTCATCTTAGCAATGCTATTTACCACTCAGGTATCCACCTCATGTTTCATATTTGTAAGGTGTTAGTACCAAAACAACAGTAAATACATTTTTGTGGGTTTTAGCAATCAAATTTGTACATCATGCTTTTTAATCTTAACATGATTTATCATTAATAACATATATTTATTCAATTCTGGGATCAAAAGGGAACTAGAGCCTCAAATTGAATTTTCAGTATCAATCTAGTACCAATTACCCTTGCTCCCAAACCTTACGCAAAACTAACCATCAGAGTATATAACACAGATTTTTTTAGATCTGGAAGTTACAAGTTGAACAGTGGACCTACGTAAGTGAAATTAATATATGCGAGAAAGCATATCTTCTTCAAAAGCCAAGCACATCCAAACCTGAAATTTTACCATAATCTAGAAGCATAAGAAAGTGGCATCAGGAAATAATAGTAGAGGAAGAAGAGCATGACAGACAAAAAAACTAAAGACAGAATAAGACAGGTAAGGTTCCTCTGCATGGATAGGTCCCACTCAGATTTCAGTAACATATTTAAGGGTCTTGGCTGGAAATGAGAAGTTGCCAGAAAGTATTACTGGTTACCTGAGCATATCTGGCATCATGCCAGACAGTGGGGCCAGTTGCCAGTTCATTCTGCTTATTGCACAACACCAATTGGTAGTGGTAGTAGTAATAATAATGATAATGATAATAATAATAAAATAAATAATAATAATAATAAAGATACAGTCCAGTCAATAAAACATTGTAGGGCTTTTGAGCTTAATATTACCATCAATTTTTTTTTTAAGGCATGGAAAATGAAAACAAAATTTCATAACTTTCCCCAGTTTGTAGTCCAGCTAGAAGTAACCAAGGACTCTGGATTTTGTCATTAGTATCAAAATAACTTGCACCAAAGAAATGGCCACTTTTCATTGATACTTATATACCCGTTCCTACAAAATCAGTCAATCCCATACATACCAATAACAATATTGATACTCTGTCCTGTCCCTAATCAATATAAAACCCAAACTGGTACTCAAAAAGGTACAACTCAAGTCAAAGCTTTGTTCATTAAAGAATGGGACTAATGCTTTGATGCCTTTGTTATGAAGAGAACTTTCATTCTCTATTTTTTCCCATTTACATACTCCCCTTCTGCAAATACAAATTACTCCATATTCAGTTTTAATTGTTCTTTATTTCTGTTACCGAGGTTTTTTTCAGACATTTCTAAATTATGGTCTCACACACTAATGTGGTGAGCTTCAATATCTGACAAGTCAATATTTTTCGCTAACATTGTAGTCCTTGCCTGAATCCCAATTTACTGATAAAATTAGGTGATAGTCATACGAGAACATTCTACTTTGTGGAACTGCTGACTTAGAGTTATCCCAAACTACTGAGTGCTTTCTCTGCATAGGTTTATAGTTATTCTATGCAAAAGCTGTGGGATGCCAATACCAAAGAATTTGATTTGCAAGGATTGCATTTGCTGTAAGCTATCCAAATATAGTAAATTTAGTCTGCATAATCCAACATGGGACGTGGAGCTGCTTTTCACGATTCATCTAGCCACAAAATAAATGGTGTTATAAAAGGTGACTCTTACATAAATCAGATCTATATTTAACTAACAAAATTTATTGTTGTAATTCTTATTTTCTTCTAATAATATCCCATAGTATGATTCATGCCTAGCCAACAGATCCAATATCATAGATACAGATGGTTTCTGCAAATTGAAACTACCATACCTGGTGAATAACATGGTCTTGTATAAAATTTCCTTAATTGTCTTAATTAATCTTTTCCTCACTCTATACATGTACTTGACAACACAGAAACTTACAGAAGAGCAATAAAGAAAGAAGAAAGAAAAAACAGGGAAGCAAAATCTCTAAGACAGTCATTACTTACACTGTCTCCTTCCTGATCCCCAAACTTAGTCTTTGAAGCTGCGGATTTCGCCGAGGGCTGCGAGCTACTGTTGCCCTGATTGCTCCCGCTGCTGCCACCCGCATGCTTTGTACTGCTTGCAGATGAGGTAGATGCTTTGTAACTACTGCTGCTGCTGTTGCTGTTGTTGTTTGAGGCACTGGTATGGCTGGATGCAGAGACCTTCCCCGAGGTGTTGGCAACGCTCACTTTAGCCGCAGCAACTTTGGTGGCCTTGGCAGAGGTTTTGGCTGCCCCCTGGCGTGTGGTGGGGGTATTCTTGGGAGTGGTTGTAACCTTGCGTGCGAGGAGTTTCCGTGCCCTTTTCACCATGTCTGGGTTATTTAGCATTCTGGTGGATAGGGTACAGGTTACCATATGTAGCATGTGTTTATCAACACCTTAGTCTATTGTGATACAGCAAAGTTTAATCTACAGATTTATCCACTACTATATGGAAAATTTCTTAAACATGAAAGGATGCTTTTTAGTGTCCTCATGATTTATCAAACTGATGTAATTCTAAGAAAAAGCAAGGCTAATACAAGGAGGATGGATCAGCTGTTTCTTACCTGCTGATAGTCTTTTTGTCGATGTTGAAGTGTTGAGCAGTTTTCTTCTTAAGTCCAAAATTATCATCGCCTCCATTCTTGAAATAGTAATCAAGTACCTTTAACTTAAAATCACTGGTATATGTTATCTTCTTGGAAGACATCGCCATGGTATCTGCAAAATCATGTCAAGTATTAGCTTTGATGTAAAACTTTGTAATTACTTCAAACTCTACATGAAAATCTATCAGATAAAATAATGCATATAGCTAATAAAAGAAGACTATTATGTATAAGAAGATGAAGACAAAGAAGAAGAAAAGAGCCTTGTATACTCCAGAAATATTTCTCGTCAATAATCCTACTTTAAAAACTAAGTCAATACACAAGGTCATTGTTATATTCATCCACATGATCCTCTCAAAATGGTACAATTACAGAAAAGAATTTTGTCCACAATGGTCTGAGATTCTGAACAAACTATAACTGTTCTTCTAGAATATCCTTTCTTGACCTCTTCCATCAGATGTCCACTGGCTAATATATAATCATCTCTATGGTCCTTATTGATGTCAGTTGTATTTTTGTCAGGTATTCAAAATCATGAATAATGTAATGGTGCCAATAGCAAGCTACCAAAAGCTGCAAGACATAGGTTTATAAATGGACAGAATTAGGCAGTCATGCCAGGGTGGGATAAAATGCATTTCAATTCATATTCATCATATTCAAATTATTTCATGGTCTCCCCAGCCAAACAAGATGTTCATGTTGCACCCAAGATCTTTAGAATGGAGAAAAATACTTTATGCTAATATCTAGCATTCTTTAGAAATACAGATATGATGGCACCTTACTTTATTGTATGCAAACTGAACATTTCAAAGATGGCTGTTATACTGGATACGACATCTTATATTGACGATCTTCATGGAGTAAAGCAATTTGTACAGACTTTAGATATATCTAAAAGCTTCAAATCTATTGTTGCACAACTTCTGCATGTGTAAAGTGAACCTTCTAGTTTGAGTGCCCCTCAAAACTTTCCTAAATTCTGAAATGGGGAATGAAATTTACTAAACTAAACAATTTACATTTCAGTTCAATTCACATATGACTTGCAAAATCAACAACATTTCGAAACTGAATGAGTGCCCAATGTCAAGCACAGATCTCAAAAACCAGTTTCACCATTTGTCATTAGTAGGTCAAGCTTTAAAAAAATTATCACAGTCACCCCTCTCAT
>NW_020869374.1:390881-410881 GCF_003789085.1 Penaeus vannamei | reverse complement strand
GGGGTATGGTTTCGAATTATTGTATATATGATGGTATACATTTTTGTCATCATTATAACCACGCCATACCCAGACATATTTATGCTTGTAATGAAAAATGGTACGGGATGAGTGAACACGAATATTTCCAATATTACCTTATGAATGATTATGATCTTTTCACCATGTTTAGTTAGTGTGTATACACAAATTAGAGGAACTATGGAAAGTTATAAAGCATATTTTCAATTTGGATATGCATGATCACTATAAAGTTGTTTGCTCAGTCTTTTCAGTAAATTTACAGCAGATAGCAATCAGGGTTACAGTGAAAAAAATGTATGGAATAATTACCTTGGCGTAAACTAAGACACTTTTCATCTATGGCATAAGGTGCACAAATCGATAATAAAGGAGATACATGACACAGAAGTGAGAAGATCGACTCATCTTTTTCTAAGTTCTTTGCCATGTTGACATTGCGAATGTAAACAAAATTATGAGCACTTAACTCATTCCTGCGCTCGCTCAAGTAGTTCATGTATTACTACATGCTTGTCAAAACGATATTTGGCGAATTATTAGTGTCTGCTGTTACATATTAATGCTTTTAAGGTCTTTTAATGTTATTATACTTCGTTTTTGTGTTGTTCTAAGATTTATCTATACACTTATTTAGATTTACGAGCACATCATGCGTTTCACTTTCATTTGCCAGCCGCTAGGTTTGATAGCTCACCAGCCATTCATTGACAGAACATCAATGAGAAGTATTTTATTTTCAGTGTTGTGTTGATTCTTGGTTATTCTTAAGACTATACAGTGACAATGAAGAAGAAATAGACTTTAGTAATCATCCCAGTTTAATATCTGAGCCCAAATGCAAAAAAAGATTAAAATTGAAGCAATCCAGATGGTAGAAAGAAGTAAACATAAGTTTGAAATATGAAGGTATTTGGTTTATTATTTTATGGTGTGAACGCAGCTCTATCTTGCCGTACAAACTGAGATGAAGAGAATGTTTTCTGGGGGTGTTAGGGGGCGGACCTCTCCATCAACCCTCCCCTCAGGCAGTGTCAAAAGGGCACACCTAGTCACGGCAACTTAGATTGTTAGAATAGACTGGGTTATTGGTCAGTACATTTTTTGGGGGGTATGGAATGTGTGAATTCCCATAGGTTTTGCCGAAAGGTGGGTTGGGATCCCGCATGTTAGTCCGTAGAATTTCAAAGCTGTCGAGTACATCCATAGAGTTTCATTGGCCATTTTAAGCATTTTTTGTGCTATTTTTATGCATTTTTGTTCACCATTCTTCTTATTTAAGCCAGTTTTACCCCATAATTTCCCTGTTATACTTCATACCCTCCCCTGCTATTGGGATTTGACACATCAAGATTGTCGGCTGTGATTGCTACGGATCATCAGATTCATTCTTGTCACACAAGAATAAATCTGATGATATGAGTATTGTCTGGGAAGTCTCATTTGTCATAAATGGTAAAATAACCATATTTTCTCATACTACATCATAATATATATTTTACTTTTTTTTTTTTTTTTTTTACTCAGCCATCCAACCTTGCAATCATCATTTTTGTTTCAGTTATTTACAGGGTAATATGCATGATCTATTGTTGATTTCCATTACAAATGATATTAGTGAAAGTATTGTTTATGAAGTGACTTGCACCCTTCAGAGATAAGGTTTCCTCTCCCCTCAACATCTCCCTGGGAAACATTTTCTTCCCCACGTATGCATGGCAAGATATAACAAACTTGTGAGGACCAGCTGGACTTGGGCTGCTTGTGGCACTTTCCACAATTACTTTATTGATTTCTGGTATTATGCATGTCTGCAGATTATTTCTTGTACTTACAACTATAACTTTTTGTCCTCTACGAGAATATTATCATCAATTTCCCCTACTTATTGCATCTAACCGTAAAGATTAACCAGATTTTTTTGTAAATAGTGTGTGTGTGGGGATGATCATACGAAACCGTTTGGGAAAAATTTATGTACACACAACCCTCTACCACTATCCTAACATTTTGCAACTTCATACCAATTAGTTAACAGATGGTATGGTAAAGGGCAATTTCAACATTTTTGCCTTTTGATTCATACTGTACCTGTGTTTGTGCCTCATGTTCACACAGCAGATGCACACACCTGTGCAGTATGTCAGAAAAAGGCTCCACACATTGGGACATCAGCTGCATTCAGAATTTCTTTTGCACATGAAGCAAAGTTATCAGTCTAGCTCTACATCAATCACTTATTGAAAACTATATATCTTTCATGCAATACTAGGTAATTGTTGAAGACTGCGACACACCCTCGCAGAGACTAAGTCAAAAGAAATTGATGTTTTTCTGCAGGAAATCCAATGATTTCATTGATTTTCGGCATTGTTTCTTCAGCGAATGAATCATTCAGGAGATCGAGTACCATTTCTACATCAATGATGGAGAAATCAAACATTTTGATGACTGTGCTGTGCATTCCTTGATGTGGTTTGAAATAGATGCAGTGAAACCATATGGTAATAATCATCCAATAAGGAACAAGTTGCAGAGATATATTAACCTCTCCAGAGTACTATAGGCATAGGGTTTATGGTAAGCGCACAGCTTAAGTATCTGTTGTAAATATACATTTGCACATATGTGATTATTGATTTTTTTTTTTATGCTTAAACTTTATTGCACCAAGTAATCATTAATGATAATGGTTATTACATATTTTATATATTTAACTAAAATTTGGGCAAGGATAGGTTTGTTGTCATAGCATTACCGGTGAAGTCACGTGGTACCATTGGTATTTTGTAAGTGTAATTGTTATTAGTGATGTGTGATTATCTTCATATGTCTTTGACTTGGCAAATTTGTCTGACTTCCTACGAAAATGTCTTTGACTTACAGTTTTTATATATGACTTTTTATATATGAGTGTCCCATGCTTGGAAGGACCATCTTAAAAATTGCTGTGCAAATTTACACAAATATGAGGATCATTCTGCATTGAGTATGATAGAAAAGAAAAATTTGGAAGGACCTTTTAATTATTGTCAAAAGTTAATATAGTTGATTCTTTCATTGTTTTATATTTTTTATTCATGTCCACCTTTACAACTGATGCTATGACAATAAACATAGGGATGCCACATCACATTTAGATATACTAAATGTGCAGTATTACCATTATGATATAAGCAAGATTTATTGCCATATATTTCTTATTGTCATATTACAAGAGATTATCAAAATAGGGTCTAAAACAATATAGATATTTGTTCTATTACCAGTACTAACTTCAAGATGTGGCAATTGGGCAAATCTTAGACAAAAGTGCCAAGAACAGTCATAGACCTTTTGTGAATACAACTTATAGTTCAGTATTCATGAAAGGTCCTGATGAATTAAAGGTCTGTCCTAAAAAGTCTTTGACTCTAAAATCGTAAGAGAATTTGTCTGACTCATTTTATGGACAGACCTTAGCGACATCGTCTTTGACTCACTCTTTAGGGTTGCTTCCTTGTGGGTGGAGTTTAGGGAAACTTACAGCAAGTCACTGTTACTATAGCCCCTCCTAGGAATTCACAAACATTACTCTCTGAGTACAGAGATTAACCATGCACCCTGCACCATGGTAATCTTTTGTAATTTGTGGATTCCTAGCAGTGCCCGCAAGGTTGTTGGCTGGAGTAATATGAACTTAATATCAGGTGGTATGGTCAATTCATAAACAGTTACTAACAAATATGTTGCAAATTGTAAATAAAATTTTTATTTTTTAAATGTGTAATACACTGTGTGGTGATTTGCATGGCCTCTGTACCAGGTGGAGCCACAGTATATATTATAGCATGATAGAACTGATAGTAATGTAGATAACATTATAAATAATTATGTCTATGATAATAGTAACAGCATTGATATTGACAGTAATAGTATGAAAGTCAAAATCATGCTGTTAAACAGAACAAAAGTTCATTTGCAAAATCAAAGGATAGTTCATCATAATCTTTAAAATGTTCATCATATGACTGTAGATTATGCACAATAAATTAGTCATCATTAAAAATATCCAAAGAAATCACCAACAAATGGAATTCTCCCAACAGTGATAGACTACGATTTCCCCAAGTCAAAGGAACAGTGCAGGGAGAAGCTGCGTGAGGAGTTCGAGAAGCATCGTCATGTGCAGGACATTCGCGTCATAGACATGTTGGTCATCAAGGTCAGTCATATCCTTTTGCTCCCTTTTTAGCTGGAACTTTCAGTTGGTTTAGGTATTTATTGTTTCCTTTTTTTCTTTCTTTCCCTTCCTTCCTCCTCCTCCTCCTTTCTCTCCACTCCCACATATAGGATGAGAGGTGAAACTTCAATAAGATCATTCCATTTTCTTTAAATATAAAGTGGATATATGATACCTGATTTTGTGTTGCAACATTTCTCTGTGGTTACTGATAAGAAAATTTTTCAAAAAGGCCAAAGCTGCTCCTTTTGGTAAATATTTCTTTTGCAGTATTCCTTCTTTTGATGTATGAATCATATTCTGCTGTCATAAGTTACACCCACTTGAAGACTTTTCATTATGAACCTTAATCAGGAATTCTTGTTACTTCATTTGTAAAATGAAGAAATAACAAAAAACAAACACCAAACCTTTTTGGTTGTTGTCAAGTTTGATTAATCATGTGTGAAATCATCTTATTTTGCCTTCAGAAAAAAAAGTTATACTTTTTTGTGTGTCATGTGAGCACTAACAGCAAAATTGACTTGTTTCTTTACCTATCTTTATATATATTTTCTGCATATTTAATGCAAAACAAAATCTGCTACTCTTCCCCAGGGCCAGATGGAGCTGAAAGAAACTGTGGAGATCTGGAAGCAGAAACATGGCCTCATGGCCTACTGGCGGGACAGTGTCGACCCCAAGCCCAAGGACTTCCTCAGCAAGTTCTTAGATGGTCATGATTAAAAGAGAGCTAACATTTATGTTTAAAATTTAGATGTTTTTTAACCTCAATGATGTGAATTTTGATTTTTTTTCTTGATCTTAAAGAACTCTGTTACTGACTGTAACTTGGAAAGAAAAGGTGATAATATCCTTTCCTATGTTGAAAGAAAACTCTCTGGGGTCCTAAATTTACAATGTAAATACATCACCTCTGTAGATATTTATATTAAAAGAGTAAGCCATACATCTTTATTTTTCTTTCCTTAAAATGTATTCATAGGCCCATAGTAAAAAAAAAAAAAAAAAAAAAAAAAAAAAAAAAAAATTCTACTTCACCTTATCAGACTGTTTCAAAACAGTCAAATTATTTATACTTTTTTTTATCATAAACAATTTCTACACCATTCAGTTGACACAATCATAGTGGTGAAAGGTTTCAAGCAAATATTCAAATTATCTATAAAAGCATTTATTCATAGATAATACAATACACCATTTAGCAGTCGACAATTGATTAGAAATCCTAACTGAAAATCACAAAAACGCAAATCTCTCATACAGTACACACGCACAGGATTACTGTGGCATTGGCTGGATGTTCAGCTCAGCTCTGAAAGACAGAAATAAGATTTAAAAATTAAAAAAAGAATTCAAAAGTATGCTTTCATGTACCTTCCCCTCTTAAATTGGTGTATCCTCTTATAAACAAGTTATCTATTATCTATAGAGGTCTTCCTAGTTTCTACAGAAACATGTGGAAGAGAAAACTGATCAATTTTATTAGATTTAGCACATGCATACAATCTAATCAGCAATTAAAATTTGCAACTTGGTCATTTACTTTTTTTTTTTTAATCTAAATATTGATTCTGTTCAGTACTTCTAAAAAAAAAAGCAACAATGAATATTCACACAAAGATATATATACTGATTGACCAAGCTGATATACATATATAAACTATCTAATATATATACATAACAGGGGTAAAAATCTCAAAACACTTAGCTGATAGGAAAATTGGGCTGCAATCATATTGAGGCCCAACAAAGGTTCCTATCTGGCTTCCTAGGATTATGTTACTAAAACTGGTATTTCATACTTATATGATTTCAAATAATAATACTAATGGTAACAAATTATATATATTTTCCTTCATGGCAATCATAATTTCAGGCTAATAATTTTTCTTGTTACCCCACAGATGACAAAGCCATATGATCATCCCAGGGGACACAATTACCCCCACAGACCATGAATATGACACCCCTGGGCTATTTCATTCATTACAAAAGCACAATAATAATTTTTTTTAAATTAGAGTGAATGCGATAACCCTAAAAGAAGGGCTGGCTTGATTGAGCATGTAAAACAGCTGACTGTAAGACGAATAGCAAATGTGCCACAGGCTGCACGCAGGAGTGTGGCAAGTCACGTATTAAGACACAAAGATATGCATGTACCTCCTGACACATTCCAAATGCAACCACCTCTACCCCACATTCCAAAAGTTAAATAACAGCTGGCTGCCTCACCTCAGTTGCTGGGAAAAATCATCCTCAATGTTGTCATCATCCCAGTTGTCCTCCCACACATTCACATCTTCTGCATCCTCATCAGCTGCACCCCAGTCTGTCAAGGACAAGATATGAATTATTAGTGTTGCAGGATATTCCAGTCTCCCATAGTTTGTGGAAGGAGTTGAAAGGAATGGAGGGACAGTCGTAGTCCAATCAAGATTTGAGATTTATGATGTATGATTGCTTTCTCTTTTCTCTTAACCTGCATCAAAATTGTAGCACCAATTTCTCCTAGTTTTGTTCATTTTAAGTTGAGTTCCTGGTACAGTTTTTCTTTCTTCCATCTTATACAACTGCAGACCTTAACCTAGTGCCGACGGGTAAAAATGTTTGGAAAGTGAACGTAAGAACGGGATTACTGGCGCACATCAGCAGTTTCCCGGTTTGTGCCCGTTTGTATAAGTAGTTTGGACAACATTTACAATACTATCCGTGTTTCAGTCCGCAGCTGCCATGGCATGTATGTACATGCCACCCGTCGGCTACGGGTTAAACATACTAGGCCATTGCTACAATTAAGGACTTTTAAGTTTTTGCAGACTTTCCTCACAACTCATTGCCTTCTTTTTAAAGTGAAGCATTATATAATTAACAGCAGCAGGAACTATAAGGAGAAATATATACTAATAACTAGCAAATAGCAATATCTTACTATTCTAAAAAAGAAAAAAGATGCATATTCCTTTGATTCCGTTGGCTTCCGTCTTTAAACACTTCATTTTTTTTTTTTTTTTTATGAAAAGCCCAAAATCAATTTTAACATATCTTCTACTACACTGTATTTTACAAAGAATATCTATAAACTATGTAAGTTTATAACCTAATAACTAGTAGCAACCACAAGCTTTGAAAACAAAGGAATACTCATCATTCCTGCTCAAATAAGGCATAGGAGTAAAAACTGAAGTGTCTGGACGCACAAGGTCAGGAGTCATTTAACATATTTAAATATACTTCAAATCATTTTTTCTTCTTAACCTGTTAATACCAGGAGTGCACATATACATGCACTGTCCAATTTGATTATTTCTTTTTCATTTTTCTTTTCTTTTTACATGGATGGCTTCTCAAGCACCTTGTCACCACGGAGTCAATTACCAGGTCTACATGACTATTATTTATCCCATTTCTTGGGACCAGCTTTAGAGATGAAGATATACTTTATATGGAACATATTTACAAATTTACAAAATTACCTGATTTCAAGTAGGATTTGAAAAGACTGAACAATGTAAATGTGAATCACCATTTGAAGGGGGCACCATTATCATTAATGTCAGAAAATAGATTTCCAAAACCTGGCCTATACCACTCAAAATTCAACTAAAAATACTATCCACACAAAAAAAAGGAAATTAAAAGTAAAAATTAACCCCTGCAATCCAGATACCATGACCATCACATCATGATAAAATTTAGCTTGTGGGGCAGGTGATGTGGACATGCTGTCATGGGAAAATTTAGCTGAGCATCAGTTGCTCCTGCATGAATTTGTTTACCTGGGTGGGCGTTAGGGGACAGCAGCGCCCCATGTGGGGGTAACAGAAGGGCAGTCCCCTACATTAGACAGTATAGTGACTGATTCTGTGTATGATCTATGTCATTTGTGCTGAAAAATCACAATAGTTTCACTCATATTACAGCACTGTTAATTGAAAGAAGGAATAATAATTGCAAAATTGGATGGTTGTGTGAAATTAAATAACTACTCTAAGTATTATTTCCAAATCAACAAGATACTAAAAACAAAACATTTCTTATGCTGCATTCTAAACTCCGTATCTTGCTTGTCCAGACAACTTGTCAGAACCAGCGTGACAACAAGGCCACATTCGGAATCTCTGAGGTCTTTCTTGCCCACAATACTACCAGCTCAAAAGTAAACATTCACTATTCTATCATACAAGGGTCTTTATTTTACATGCTGCATAGGTTTTGTAACTCCTTTGATGCAGAGTAACCTTACCTGTAACTGACAAACACAAATATATGCTTTGATAACACTAATAAAGAGCCATAAAATTACTTATCAGTATCTTATGGTTCCCTGCAACTATCATTGTTTATATACAAATTTTATTGTGACATCATCTCGTCCTGCTCATCCAATTGCAAAGAAGGGTGAGATGAATAAGATGGACAACTTATCCTGGACTCCAAAGTAGGGGTTCCGAACGGTCAAAACTTCTTGTCCAAACTGTCCAACTAGTTAGAAGAGTTCCAAACGCGGTATTATTTTTAGTCATTCTGTCTATTACAGGCAAATTGTATTTTTTACTTCATGGCTGTAGGCCAGACTGTAGAGTATTTTTCTTGCACAGGGTATCTTACATTTTTTCATGTGCGGAAAATACCATTTTGTCTACATTTGCGCAGATGGATCTGCAGATGGATGATGAAACAAGTGCACGGAAAGGTTAAAAGAATTTTATGCATGGAAGATGATTTAAAAAAGAACTAAGCGTGCGTGCAAAGTTGCCCGAGAACTACATTTGCGCTGACAGAATTTGACCAAATTTCGCAGACCAAACTCTACAGTCTGGGCTATGGGAAACAAACTATTCTCTGTCAATTACATAACATCTCTTTGTTTCCACAGATAAAGACTGCTATATATCAGCATGGACCCACTAAGGAAGGGGAAATTGAAGATGATATTCTCATATAGGACAAAAAATTATACTCGTCGAACAAAAAGTTGTACTCGTCAGTATAAGGAATAATATACAGACATCAACGATAAAACAACACCAAGGAAAAAAAATTTAGAAACCATCGCTCTAAGCCTAGGTCTATAAGGTCCTCTCAAGTTTCAGCTCTATCTTGCCACCAGCCTGTAGAGTTTCGTCTGCAAAATATAAACTGGTCAAATTCTGTCCGCGCAAATGTCGTTCTCATGGTAACTTTCTGTGCACACTTAGATCTTTTTTAAATCATCTTCCGCGCTTAAAATTCTTTTAACCTTTCCGCACACTTGTTTCATCATCCATCCACAGATCCATCCCCACAAATGTAGACAAAATGATATTTTCCGCACAAGAAAAATACTCTACAGTCTGGTCTTGCCGTCTATACGAGGAGAAGACAATATTACCGACAATATTTCCTGGGAGGTATTGGGGGTAGAGCCCCCCATCAACCCTCCCCTGGGGCTGGGCACACCCAGTCACAGCAATTCAAATTGTTGAATAAAATTTGCAATGAGGAGTTGGGGACTTAGTCTATTGCAAGTTCCGATATCGACGATTTTGGTATCGTTGGATTCCTCTCACTCTATACAAAGCAAATATGTAGGTTTTATTGCGCGGAAACCCCCCGTTAGCGGCAAACTTGGCCCCAATAGCAGGGGGGATGATGTCGGAGCGGCGGACGTAATATAGAAAATTACCCTAATATAACCCACAGTGAAAATTACCATGGTTATTCACATGACTGCCGCCCCCCAACCCCCTCCGAGGAAACAAAGAATCCACAACGTCTTCACGGCTGGATAGAGCGCACACGAACTAGATACATCAACAAAGCCGCAAAACCCGCCGAGCTGACGAGGACGGGCCACCACCGCTCTTCTGTTCATGGTATACCTTGTTCATCCTGATTATACTACAATCGTCTCTGTATACAATGCTCACTATGTCAAGGTTAGTATGCTGATTCAGTGGGAATGTTATGAGGTAATTGTAATATTACATCCGCCGCTCCGACATCAACGATATTTGTGTAATGCTCTAGCCTGCCAGGAATACGTGGTGGAGGTTTTGTTTCCTCGGTGGGGGGTGGGTGGGGCGGCACCCTCCCCCAGGGGGGGTCGAAGGAGGCCCAGCCCCCTGCAATGGAAAGTCGTGTGAATAACCATGGTTATTTTCACTGTGGATTATAATATTAGTGTTGTTTAACCCTGCATTTTCCCTGGAACCTTTCATGCCCTCCCCTGCTATCAGGGCCAAGTTTGTCACTATAAGGGGGTTTCCGCGCAATAAAACCTACATATTTGCATTGTGTAGAGTGAGAGGAATCCAACGATACCAAAATTGTCAATATCGGAGCGGCGGAGGTAATAAAGAAAATTACCGTGCTGTAAATAATTACCAATGAAACTTCTGAATCATTGCATCTAATTTTGATAAGTATCCTTGATAATTGTGAATTGACATCTGAAAACAGAAAAATCCAGAGACAACCAATTTCTTTCTCATCTGCCATTTCATGCCTCTCACAAATAATGAAAATACTGAATCATTTTGATATTTAACATTTAAAAAAGAAAAATCCAGACCTCAAAAAACCGTCTTTTCTCTTCTTATCTTACCTTCTGCGGGGAATTCCTCAAACTCATCATCTTCCTCCAATAGACCTAAGTCAATCTTAGGCTTGGTGTCCACCTGCTTTTCGTTAGACATGGTTTAAGGGTGATACAAGAGCGCGTGCGAGAGACAAGCCGATGGAGGATCAAATTTTCGTTGAATCACGATGTTGTTGTTTTCGAGAAGATTTCAGCGGGACTCGGTTCCCTTTGTCATATGGTTTCTTAAAAGATTATATCTTTCTACTTGCAATCTGTAGATTATAACAAACTTTTTTTTTGCTATTTGTTATGATTTTACATAGCGTTCATTCGTTGTGTATGGTACGAATTTGATGATCACGTGGACCCGAGTACCCCTGTGAAACGACTTCTTGGCCTTTTCATATATGAATATAACACAAAAACACACACACGCACACACACACAGAGTGAAAGTACAACTTCAAGAGAGGTTATTTTTAGAAACAGGAAACAATGCACGACCAAGAGAACGCTGACGTACAGTATTAAAAAAAATGCGATGGGAAAGAGGAGACAAATTTGAACCAAAAGTCAAAACCGAAGCAAGAAACGTCTAAAAGTAGTTCAATATTGAATGCAAGGAATCGGGAGAAGATAGATTTCAAGCAGCGCGTGGATGATACAAAGTAGAAGAAATAAATATACCCATGCCATGAGAAAGACAAAAATATGGATATAGTTAACAAATGTACAAACCCATCAAAGCTTTTCTTTAATTGCATTAACAACAAGACTAAAATAAGAGATTATCGCCATCAAAGAAAATCATTGTTTATTAAAAGAGGAAATATGTGAAATCCAAAATGAGAAATTTCAATCAGTATTTGTTCAGGACCCCTACTTTGAAACAGAAAAAAGATCGCATAATACAGAAAATATATGTAGAAAATATCACACCCAAAAATTATGAAATGAAAGACGTACTATAAGGGTTAGACAGGACTAAAGCAGAGAGACTTGATGAAATCTCTAACTAGATTCTTACAAAATTCATCGAGACAAGAAAATCTACCCAAATTTTTTAAATTTCCGAAAGAGACGGCTGGATGGATTGTGTGCACTCGTTAAGTTGTCACACACAAGGCATTATTGACGGTAAAACACCAAGGTGGAGTGAAAGGCAAACTCCTCTAATGTATAAAAGACTTTCTACATAAAAGATAAATGAGAATTGTAATTAAAGAGAAGCAATCTACATGGGGACAAGTAACTAGCGAAGTACCTTGATGCACCCGTCAATCAGAACCCCCCCCCCCTCCTCAAGGGTCAACACCTATTCGACGTCGAGTAGACGCCTAATCTTGACCCAAATTTATTGTTTCATTGGTGGATTTTGAGCTAATCATACGCGAAGGGAAAGCAAAGTGAATCTTGAATGAATACCTTGGTTCTGAAAGTAAACAGGCGTCGAACTTTGGTCAAACCGGTAATAATCCATCATCAAAAGATACAAACCCCATGCAAGAATTTTCCCATGCTGTCCAGCACACGGCTTGTGATGTTACAGTATACCGATGATTACACGATGCATAAGACACTCGTCATTTAAAGATTGTGGCTTCTCAGTCATGATACTTCTGGGTTATGCAAAAACACCATTAGGCTACCGTGCTCTGGCTTTAGAGGAAAAGTGTTTCTCTTCATTGGAAGTCAACTTCTCATGTAAAGTGGTGAATCTCCACCTAACGTTATTCCCGCTACATATGAACCTGAAGTGGATCATGAACGGACAGTACAAGAAACGGTGTGAATGGAGGGTGAATCTTCACCCATTTTTTTACAACATAAAGGGAATATAGGTGAATGCTTGAGGAGGGGGGGGGGTGGAGGGTCTGATTGACTGGTGCATAAAGATTGGTCTTGGCGCCGATTATGTTTACCATTTCATCAATGATTTAAGGTCAAATAGGTATCTTTAAAATTTTGCAGAAGACGCGAAAGTATCAAGTAGGATTAATGACGACGGCTCATGCCAATGCTATATGAACATCGAGAACTTATTCATGTGGAGTTGTACTTGGAAAATTGAATTCAACAGCAATGAATGCCATGCAGTCAGGTTCAAGAAAAGTAAAAGCGACCACTACACCAATGCAAATTAGACAATATAAAACACTGCAGATAAGAAGAAAAAAAAGAGTAATCATAAACAGGAACTTGAGGCCAAATGATCATATAAATGAAAAGTTCCTTAACATGTTAGGGTGACTAACATGAAGAGGACATTAATTTATATAGAACCAAGATATGGTAAAGAGGATCATCGTAAGGCCTACTCCAGAGTACGCTGCAGTGGTATGAAGCCTTGCTTAAATGAGGATACACACAAACTGGAAAGAGTTCAAAGAGCTGCCACAGGATGGGCAACAGCTCTAAAAAATATGAACTATGAATGGTTAATAGGTACAAAGCTAAATAAATGTCTTAGACATCAAAGGTCATATAGCACTATAAAAAGGTTTAGTAGTATAGGGTAAAGGGGGATTTAATTAATTAAATGTGCTATACGTCAAGACTCGTATAGAGTTCAGGATAGTAAGGCATTGAAAGGTGCAGAGGGGTAAGGGTGGAGAGGGCGAGTAAATGGGTTAAGGTAGGGATTTAACAAGGGTGAAAGTTGTTAAAGGAATAACTGTGGGATTTTGCAAGAATGTCTGTAGGGTTAGTTGGAGAATAGCAAAGGGAGAAAGGGAGGTTTAAGGGCGATTAGATCACAGTTTCAGGAGAAATGTTAGGAGGGAGAGAATCCAGGGAAGTGGATCGGTGCGGCACTGGGGAGCCATATGTGGTTCCAGGAGGAAGCAGAGGGGATAATAATGAAGGGAGGGGGAGGGGGGTGATGATGATAAAGCAGGGGCAAATGGGATGCGTTGGTATGGAGTGTGAGGAAGGGGTGTAGCTGGGACATAAGTAGGAGGATGGATGTCGGCAGTCACAGAATGCAGATGGAATGGGAGCAGAGAGAATGGGGGGATGGAAGAGGTGTAGCCATGTTCTCTAAAGTTTTGAATTTCCTCAAGAGTTTCAGAGGTGGAGTTGGTTGGGGGGAAGTCTGAGAAACGAGGGTTTTCTTAGAAGAGGAGGCGGACATTTAAGGGGCGGACAAAAAGGCTGATGTAAAAGAGGATGCTGTTGGAGAAGATAGGGTTGAACATTTAGTTTGTCTTATGCAATGAGTCAAGTGAGGAAGAGGGTTAAGTACTGGGAAAGTAGAGATTTAAGTGTCTGGATTTAGAATACTGGTAGAGATTGGAGTGTCTGGCTTTAGAATGGCAAAAGAATTTGACTGGAAGAGGGAGTGGTAGAAATGTGATGATGAGATACTGGGGGAGATGTAGAAATATCTTGGGAGGAAGTGGGAGGGGCAGAACGAAGGGCAGCACTGGAGTAAAGAGTAAGAGAAACATCTCGTCGATGTGCTTTGACGTGAGGCCAAGTTTCAATCTAAGAATTTACACGTCAGACTCTAACTTGTAGGTGGGGCATATTGGTCGGACAGGGAGGGACTCAGCCAGTGTAAACATCATAAGGGATGTTATATCTACGAAAGTAATCTTGGCGATAATGGTGGACTTACGGCAGCCTCAAGGGGGAGTGGTGTAGAATTGTACAGATACTGCATCATAGCCCATGAGGCAGGCTAGTAAGTCGTCTCCACAGTGTGACCACACCTTTTCGTAAACATGGCTGTCTGCTGGGGATGGAGACAGTTCCGGATAACGTACCGGGAGAGATGAGGGCAGGAATGGGTTTGCCAGGGAAGTCATTAATGATTCTGTTATCTGGGATTCAGATGTAACTATGATAAGACAGAAACGATGGCTCTGCCGAGGAAGCTCTTCTCCCGTCAAAACAACTAGGTAAGAACACACTTACAGACAATATGCATGTCGTGTAGTAACGCAAGGCAAGACAATTATATACGCGTATATTTATTTCAATCCCTTTTGGAAAACAATACATAACATCTAAAATTAAAGTGGTATTAAATAATAATTGGTCATGGTTACTACTTAAAGTTAATAGATCAGGTAACAACACAGGTAACTGAACGAAATGTAAAATTAGCTAAAACTAATTAACTTACAAATAAGATAACAGTAAAGCAAATGTCATATCTTTGTTAACAACAATAAGTTCAGCTTTCGTCGTCATCGCCGTCTTCATTGTCTTCTTATTCTAATCCTTCTTATTTCCTTCTCTTCTGTATATTTTCTCTCTTCATAAATTACCTTATGATCGTTTTTTCCTTCCATATTTTCTTCAACCTCGTCCTTATTTTAGACTTTTCTTCTTGCATTCCATGGCGAATGTTTCTTATTTCAACTTCGCACCTCTCAATCTATTCCAAATCGATATCATTCTCTTAATCCTCTTCCTCTTACTTCTTCTTCCTTCCCTTTCTTTTCTTTTCCTCCTCCTTCATGTTCCTCTCGTTCTTTTTCTCCTCTTCCTCTATCTTCCTTCTTCCTATTCCGTGTTCATCTGACACCTCTGCGGACCGTCTTTCGTCTGCGGCTTCTCGTACAGACAATACTCCCCATCTGTTCAAGGAGAGGATACGGCGTTAAAACTTGTTAGCTGTTTACTCATTCGTTATCATGATTATTTATTTTATTTGTTTTCTGTCATTAATCGATATTCATTTTTTGTAAAACGATAACAAAGGACGTGATTGAAAGAGTACTTATAACCGTTATTTAAGGAAAGAGTTTGTCTATCATAACGACTGGCATTGTTTAAAAGTCTATCTAAGGTGACATATATATCATAATGATAATGATAAAATAAGTGTTATGAATAAATTAATTAGATAAAAAAATTATTCTCTTAATTTCATTAATAATTCATCAATGGATTGATTAAATGTGTATGTTCACATACATGCGAATATGCACAAAGATACATGCATGCCTTCACATAAGAATATGTATATAAAATATACACATAGCAAACACAGACATACACATATTTTTACAGTTTCCCTTAAAAACAGGCGCATATACATAAACTTATATATACATATGCATATATATATATGCATGCAGACAGACGGACATACCCAAATATATACATAAATACATACACATACATACATATATCCTTAAGTATATACAAACATCAATGCACACTTACATACATATATGTAAACTTACATAGAACATATATACAATAAAGAAATACATGCATATTTACAAACATGGAAATATAATATTATATATATATATAATATATATATATATATATATATATATACAAATATAAAAACAGACTCACACACGCACACATACAAACTCACACGTACACACGCACATAGACACGCACACACACACACACCCCTGCTCACTCCGCCTCCAGGAGCGGCCGCCTCACCTGGCCTCCAGCCGACGAACTCTCCGTGCTTCTCGTTGTCTTCTGTCAGCCACTTCTCCAGGGGCTTGAAATATTCCCGTAAGGCTGATCCGTCCATCTTTCTCTCCCCTGTGGCCGCCTCTATGACCTCTGGCCATGGCTTCGAGGATCCCAGTCTCATCATTTCTCTGTAATATAATGGGGGATTAGAATTGGTAGAAGGGAAATGCGAGGAATAACGAAGGGGGTGAAAAATGACATACGATAAATAGTGAAGGAAGCGAATATTGTTGTCATTTCTTGGTATTTGTTTATTAGTTCCAATTATGCAAGCAACTATCATATTTCCCTTTTTTCCCAACTCTCTTTCTCTCTCTCTCTCCTTCCTTCTCCGTCTTCTTCTCCTCCTCTATCCATATCTCTTTCCTTCTCTTTAGCTCTCTCAATCGTCTTCTTTTCTCCTCTGTCTGTACATGATTATCACATTTGATTCTTAATTTGATAATTTTTTATTCACTGTTGTCGCTCACCTCATGGCATTTCCAGCCCGAATGGACGAGGAAATATCGCACTTATGTAGAGGCATCGTAGGGTCGCCTGGCACGTATCTGCCCGCCTTCATGCACAGAGCTTTATGGAGTTGGAACTGCATGACGAAACTCACGAAATATCTGGGGAGGAAGATGGAGTATGACTTAGAAGTATTGCACACACACACACACACACACACACACACACACACACAAACACACACACACCACACACACACACACACACACACACACACACACACACACACACACACACACACACACACACACACACACACACACACCACACACACACACACACACACACACACACACATACACAAACACGCACACACACACACACACACACACACAAGAAAAAAATGTTCATTCAGACACTGACTCCCAACCGCAACACCCAGCGCCGAGAGAGCCCGACGCACCTCGTGTAAGCGATGTTGGCCGGAATGTGGTACTTGGAGGCGGCGTCGAAGTCCGCCTCAGACCGCACCTCCGGGGGCCGCATGCCTTGGATCTCGTACCTGGGGCGTAGAACGGGTGTGAGTGGGAGTGGAGAGGGAGGGGGAGAAGGAAAGGAGGGCAAGGAGTGGACAGATAGAGAGAGAGAGAGAGTGGGGGGGGGTGGAGAGAAAGACGAAGGCGTGGATTGGAAATAGAGCGAAAGGGGTGTAAAGTGGGAGGAAACAGGAGAGAGGGAGAAGAAACGAGGTAAAATAGGAAGGTGTGGGAGGAGGAAAGAGAGGATAAAGGAAGCAGAGAGAAAGAAAGAAAGAGAAGGAGAGTAGCGCAGGTAAAGTGAGAGGAAGGGAGAGAAAGAGAAAGGGAGTTAGAGAAGAAACATATTCGGAAAAAAAACTATACACAAACACAACAAAGAAAACGTAAAATCAAACACAATCAGCGCAGAGACGCCAAACAAAAGCACATCGTCGCGCGTACTTGAGGTCCCACCACCCGCAGTTCCAGTCCTTCTCCGGCAGACTGCCTTCCAGAACCTTCCAGCGCCACAGGTCGACCACGTAGGCGTAGGGCAAGAAAACGACCTTGTCCAACGCCCGTCTCATCAGGTCGTTGATCTCGGTCTCGTAGGTCACGTGGGGGCTGTTCAGGAGACCCACACGCCAGAGGTGCCGCGGGCTCTCCACGCTGAGGGCGACGGCGTGGCCCAGGGCTTCGTGGATGCCTGGGGGCGAACCAACGAAGAAATGAAGGTGCGAAAAAAAATGAATGAGCTAATAAAAGAAAGAAAAATGAATTGAGTTATCGCAACTCGACTCATTCTAATAGTAGCTAACGGAGAGTTCTAGTAAAGCAATTTCACCAATCAGCGAGCGCCATACATAATCTTTTAGGTTTCTTCGGCCAGTCATGTAACATGTAAACAAAACTAGACACAGCGAGATTTTAAACATTATTGTCATATTTAAGCATATGTAGAAAAAAAAAATCTAATCATATCCATCATATGGAATGTCAATAGACCTCCCTGGCTATTTATCGTATAAATAGGGCCACTACACTAGTATTAATATGCCATTAACCTCAGACTTAAGGAACAGTCCAGTTATTATCTATTTATCCATTTTTCATCTTTGTTAAACAAAGAACCGGCCCAAACACAAATTTCTATTCATTATCATCTATCGTCAAATTAAAGGAAACATTTCAAGCTCATTCTTGCCTTGCGCTTTGGAGTTTGTTGTCTTTGCCAAAATGTCGACAGACCCGGAAGTTGCTATACTCGTTTAATGTTGATATTGGCAGTTTATATATCAGCAAGGTAGTTTTTTTCTATAGAATTTGTAATGATTATGTCAACGAAGAATAATTCTTTAAGAGTTCACTTATCTATCCATTCCATGCACTCTACAGTCTAATGTAGGCCTATGTCTCCTATAATTTCAAAAGAATGTGTGGATTTTATTCTTGATAGTTTCATGTGAAATTTGCATTTCTTCGCCATGTTCATATTGTGATATCTGTTTGCCATCACACTAGTTTTATCACGTATATAAACAAACCAAAAACTTTGCTTGAATAACGATTTTTGGGCGAGATAACACGTGATGACAGCGTCTTCCCAGAAATTATCAGTGCTCCGACCACTGGTAAAATTTACCAGTGGTCGAACAAGGAAGCAAATAGACATAGAAAAATAAGCCAATAAATACATAAGATACAATAATCGAATACTTGTGCCTGGATGAAGGGATAGTTCAGTGGATAGATTCCAGATAAATGGATAATTCAATTTTCAGTTCCGGTTAATAGATAATTTAAAGGATAAATTTCCGATAAATGGAAAATTCAATGGATAATTCTCGTTATATGGATAATTTAAAGGATAAATTTTCGATAAATGGATGATTCAGTCGATAAATTCCCGAAAAACGGATAATTCAGTGGGTAAAATCCCGATAAACAGATAAGTCAAAGGATAAATTCCCGATAAATGGATAATTCAAAGAATGAATTTCCGATAAATGGATAATTTAATGAATAATTCCCGTTAGAATGGATAATTCAAAGTACAGATTCCTGATATACGACTAATCTAATGGATAAATTTCCAATAATTGGAAAATTCAAAGGACTCCCGATCAATGGATAATTCAAAGGACAAATTCTCGTTGAATTGATAATTAAAAAGATAACTTCCGATGACTGGATAATTGAATGGATAAATTCCCCATACATGCATAATTCACTAGGTAAATACCCCATAGATGGATAATTCACCGGATAATTCCACGACAGACGGATAATCCAATGGATAAATCCCCGACAAACGGATAATTCAAAGGACAAACTCACCCGGATTCGCGCCAGCTCGGAAGATGTACGGCTGGTTCTTGTACTGCAGGAAGTACTGCACGTGAGCCATCTCGTGGTGTACGGTCACGAGGTCCTCCTGGGTCACGCTTGTACAGTGCTTGATCCTGGGGGCGAGGGGAGGGGGTTAGGAGGACGTGGGGGGGAAGGGGGAGAGGAGGGTGGGGTAGAGGGAGAGGGATGAAAAGGGGAGGGGTTAGGAGGGTGTGGAGAAGGGGGAGGGATGGAGGGGTTAGGAGGATGTGGGGGGAGGAGGGGAAGGGAAGAGATGGAGGGGGTTAGGAGGGCGTGGAGGGAGGGGGAAGGGGAGAGATCGAGGGGTTAGGAGGGGTTGGGAGGATGTGGAGGAAGGGGGAAGGGTAAAGGTGGAGGGGTTCGGAGGGGAAAAGGAGAGAGAAGAAGGGAGGGGGAG
>NW_020869374.1:383381-385881 GCF_003789085.1 Penaeus vannamei | reverse complement strand
GAGAGAATGTGTGTGTGTATGTGTGTATGTGTTGGGGGTGGGGTCTTTTTTTTTTGTTATTGTTTTTGTTGTTTGTTGAGAGTTTCGTAATTTTTAGAGGAGGGGGGTGGGAAATATTTGAACATTTCATTTATGTTATTTGTCTGACGTATTTTGGTTTACTTTTTGTAATCATTAGGTTTCAGGTGAAGTGTGTGTGTGTGTGGTGGGGTCTCTCGTTTTGTTTTTATTGTTGTTATTGTTTTTTGTTGTTGTCTGTTGAATTTCGTATTTTTCTTGTAAAGGGTGGGTGAGTTTAGAGGGGTGGGAGTGGGAGAAATTTGAATATTTCATCTATGTAATTTACCTGAGTGTTCATATAAGGAATTTTATGCCTTGTTTTCATTTGGCTTTTACTAGGACGAGGTGGCTGATTTCCACGGTGTTAGGAGAGGAAGGGTTCAAAGCAAGTTGTACGTATATGGTAAGTGCTATCTATGTATCATGTTTTGTACATGTGAGAGGTGTATTTTTGTAAACTTGCTTGCTTAATTGCGTGGAATTCATGATGAACGGATTGCAGCAGGAACAACGAAGGGAAGGACAAGAAGACACACGAATGTGCCGAAGGCCTTTTCGCTAATGCTAGTTCTTATGCCCTGACGAAGCATTAGCGTAAAGGCCTTCGGCATATTCGTGTGTTTTCTTGTCCTTCCCTTCGTTGTTCCTGTTGCATTGCTTAATTGCCAAACAAAACTCAATAAATATGGGACTTGGAAACAGAACACTCATAGCTTTAAAACCTGAAGGCGGATTAAAGAGAAGAACAACGCAGAACAGAACAGCAGAAAAGGCGACAGACTGATCTACATCTAGCTTGTGTGTAACAATAAGATTTCTTTGCTTTAATTATATTTTTGTGCTTGCGTGCTTGCTGGCATTTCCTTGGGTGGTTTATTCACTTGTTTTCAATGACGTGTGTGTAGGTACGTATGTCTGTATGTGCAGTTGAAATTTTGTTTATTTCGTATGTTTGCATATGTGTTTTTTTATGATGCCTCAGTATTTTTTTTCTTTTTTTGTAGTTCTTGTCTTTGCGTTGTTTGTTTACTGTTGTTTTTTCTTGTGTTGGGTGGCTGCATAGTTTTGAGGTCTATTTCCTTTAATTACTTTTAAAAGTAGGTGATGTAGGTTTGTTTTGTTTGCTCAGATTTCTTAACTTCCTAGTTTGCACTTGTTAAGTAGAATGATATTTATGTACATTTTGTTTGTTCGTATTATTTGTTCTGGTGGGGGATAAGTTGTAGATTTTTTTTTTTAGTAATTAGTTTTTGTTTGCCGTTTGAAGCACTCACACACACACACACACACACACACACACACACACAACACACACACACACACACACACACACACACACAACACACACACACACACACACACACACACACACACATACACACATACACACACACACACACACACACACACACACACACACACACACCACACACACACACACACACACACACACACACACACAACACACAACACACACACACACACACACACATACACACACACACACACACACACACACACACACACATACACACACACACACACACACACACACACACACAACACACACACACACACACACACACACACACACACAAACACGCACACACACACACATACATACATGATTGTTTTTGACGTTGTGCAACAAAATATTTGTAAGTAATACTTGTTAGATTTGTAATGTTGTTGATTTCCTGGTGTCGGATTTTTATGATTACAAAATTCAGTCGGTGTAATGATGAAAATAATAATAATCGGTTATGTACTGTTTGTTTGTTCATTGCTTGTTCAATTGCGTGCTTGCTGTCTTCTAGCTCGAGGTGGCTGACCTTGGCCTTGGCTTGGGAGTGAAGGGGATTTGTTTGTATTTGTTTTAGAGTAAGAATTGTCTGTGTGTGCGTTTGTTTGTCGGTTTAAGTATTCCCTGGTGTTGATTTCAAACCTAATTAAGTAGAGTGTACTTCGCTTTTGCTGTGTACTCATGGTGTTTAGTACATGTTTTATTTTTCATCATTATTATCTATCAATCTATCTATCTATCTACATATTTTTCATCATCATTATTATCATTCTTATCTATCTATCTATCTACCTAATATTTTTCATCATTATTATCATTCTTATCTATCTATCTATCTATCTTTTTTAGAGGGGGGGGGGGGGCTTAACGGGATATGGATTATGTTTATGTTTTTGTTTTGTTGTTGTTTTTCAAGTTGGTTCCTGAAACTGAATAGGTGATCGTGCAGGAAGACGTCTTACTGTTTTGGGAGTAAATGATTGACATCTCATGATAAAGCACACACGCACACGCAAGCTTATTTTGCCGATGTGTTTTGTTTTCGTTTCTTTTGTAGGTTTGTTTGTTGTTGTTGTTTTCTTCGTGAGTGAAGGCAGGAGTTTATTCCTCAAAGTCATTTTCATTTTATTCATTTTT
>NW_020869374.1:365881-373381 GCF_003789085.1 Penaeus vannamei | reverse complement strand
GTGGGGATTGCAATATGTCATTTGACGTGTTAAGATTATCAGAAATAAATATTATGAAATATTGTATCAAATCTGATGCACCGCACGTCAAATATATTTTATACACATACAGACAGTCATGTCTGCGAATAAAAAGTAACGGGAATTTGATATAATAAGTGATAATGACAATTAAATTTTGATAATGATTATCACAATGATGATACCAGTAATAATATTAGTGTCCAGTATGATGTTAATGGTAAAATAACTGGTAATGATAATAATGGTGATGATAATGATAATAATGATAATAACAATAGTAACACTAATAACATGGTTAACAATGGTAACAATAAGATGACAATACTAATGATAATGATAATGATATAAATAATAATGATGATGAAATAATGATGATAATGATAATACAAACGATAATGATGATAATGGCAATGATAACGATGGTAATTGAATAAGTAATGATAATAAGAATAACAATAACAATAATGATAATGATAATAAGAATAATGATAATAACAATAGTTGTATTAGTAACCATAATAAAAATGAGAATTATAACAATAATAGTGATGATTAATAAGAAGAATCAGAGCAATAATAATGGTAACGGTAATAAAAAAATGAAAATGGCAAAAGGAAGAAGACGTCTTGCTGTCTCAAGACCTCAGGACAAGATCGGCGAGTTTTTCCACATTTATCTTGAGGGAACTGAACTTAGCAAACCCTTGGCATTGCTCTTGCTCTCTCTCTCTCTCTCTCTCTCTCTCTCTCTCTCTCTCTCTCTCTCTTCTCTCTCTCTCTCTCTCTCTGCTCTCTCTCTCTCTCTCTCTCTCTCTTTTCTCTTTCTCTCTCTCTCTCTCTCTCTCTCTCTCTCTCTCTCTCTCTCTCTCTCTCTCTCTCTCTCTCTCTCATATCTATATATATAATATATATATATATATATATTATATATATATATATATATATATATATATATATATATATATATATATATATATATATATGGTCTCTCTCTCTCTCTCTCTCTCTCTCTCTCTCTCTTCTCTCTCTCTCTCTCTCTCTCTCTCTCTCTCTCTCTCTCTCCTCTCTCTCTCTCTCTCTCTCTCTCTCTCTCTCTCTCTCTCTCTCTCTCTCTCCAAGCAAGCACTAACACGTGGTATGATGTACCTGTGTTCCCTGTTTTAAAAAAAAAAAAAATGGACGACTGGACAGATGAAAAGCGTCTACAGTAAATATGAGGTTAGAATATTTGATACAAAATCTTCATGGATTTTTAGCAGCATGACCATGAAATTATATAATTTCATCAACCTTGACACTGAATAATATCGAACCAGTGACCTAACTATTGAACATCTTAATTCTGTTGACACTGTTTTTTTATTGACCGTGAATTTGAACATCATGCAACTGGTAGCCTTACTATTCACCAATTCTTTATTATCGTTCTTCGTTGTTCGTGTAAACAATGTCTCTTATAAGTACTTACATAGACCTTGCGTGTATATGTGTGTATATGCTGCAACAACCTCAAAGCCATGACTACATCAAGAAGTCAAATTCAGTTTTTTTTTTCCCTAGTTTAAGATAATTGTTTCTTTATAAAAAGATGAAAGGAAGTTCTCATATGTTCTTAATGCAGAACCTGCTTGTTTTCCTGCAGGTTTGACTTCGCCGAGAGCCTTGCTGCGGGGATAGAAGGGGGGGAGGGGGGGGGGTGATGATTACTCCCGCGGGGTTTTAAGGTTAATGCAAGACTGAGTCGAGTTGGGTCAGGCTGATAAGGAAGATGGTGGGGGTGAGGGGAGAAGATGGAATAGTCACAAGAAGATGAGGAGGAAGATGACGAAGATGGTGATGATGATGATGATGACGATGATGATGGTGATGATGACGATGGTGATGATAATGATGATGGTGATGACGATGATGATGGTGATGATGATGGTAATGACGTCGACGATGATTATGATGATGATGACGATGGTGATGACAATGATGATGGTGATGATAAAGACGATTGTAAAAAATAGTAGAAAAAAAAATAAAAAAGAAAGAAAAGAAAAAATGTAACGAAATCAGAATAAGAACAGAAACAATAAACAGAAAGGAAGAAGAAAAAGAAAGAAGAAAACAAGAGTAACAGGAAGGAAAAGAAGACAGACACAGACCTGTATTCCTTAATCCGGTCCACCGCCAAAGAATCTTTTCATTACCCCCCCCCCACTTGTTCAAATCCGTCCATTCACTGTGATATAATCCATTAAATCCTCTTTTTATTAACCCTTGTTGCTGATTGGTGATGGAGAGCCCTGTGGCCCCGTACCCTCCCCCCCCCTACCCTCCCCCGTGCCCCCTAAGCCCCCTTCTCCCTTCCAACGCTTCACTCTCCCTCTTTCTCTTGCTTCTCCTCCCTTCCTTCTCCTATTCCTTCTCTCCTTCTTCCTTCTCCTTCTGTCTTTTCTCCTCCTCCTCCTCCTCTTATTCTTTTCCTCTTCCTCTCCTCCTCCTCCACATACTCCTCCTTCCTCTTTCTGTCTCTTTTCGTCCTCTTCTTCTTCTCTTTTGCTCTTCCTCTTCCTCCTCCTCCTGCACATACCCCTCCTTCCTCTTTCCTGTCTTTCTCCTCCTCCTCCCCTCCTCCTCCTCCTCTTCCTCCTCTTTTCTTCTCTTTTACTCTTCCTCCTCCTCCTCCACTTACCCCTTCTCTTTCTGTCTTTCCCTCCTCCTCTCCTCCTCTTCCTCCTCTTCTTCTCTTTTACTCTTCCTCCTCCTCCTCCACTTACCCCCTTCCTCTTTCTGTCTTTCCTCCTCCTCCTCCTCCTCTTCCAGAATACCTTCTTCATGAGACCTTCACACTCCCCTAATTTCTCACTCCTCCCCTTTGTTCTCAACCCCTCTCGCGCCAAGCCCCCCCTCCCTCATTAGCTATTCATCCTCTTTACCCCCCCCCCCCACTTAGATTTCGGGTCAATGCCCCCTCCTCCGGGTCGATACCCCTTCTCGTTTCGCATACCCCTCTTTACCCCTTCCCCCCACCCCTCTCCTTCCCCTCCCCCTTCTTCCCTCCTCTCTCTCCCCCCTTCCCTTCACCCCTCTCCTCAACCTCTCCCCCTCTCTTCCCAACCACCTCCCCCTTCTCTTCACACCTCTCCTTCCCTTCTCTTCCCCCTCATCTCTCTCCTCTCCTCCCCCACCCACTTCCCCCCATTTCTTCACCCCTCTCCTTCCCTCTCCTCTCTCCTCACCCTTCTCCTCTCCTCCCCCTCACCTCTCTCTTCCCCCCCCCTCTCCCCTCTCCTCTCCCACCACCTCCCATCTCTCACCCCTCTCCTCCCCCTCCTCTCTCTCTCCCTCTCCCCACCCTCCCCCTCTCACTGACTCCCCCTCTTCAGAACCCTCGCCCCTCCCTATCCCCTTCTCCCTCCCCCTCTTAGATTTCGGGTCATTACCCCCTTCTCCCCGCCCCCCCCCCCTAAAATTTTCAGGTCAGTACCCCCCCTCCGCTTCTTGGTCTCCCCCCCCCCTCCACCCCCTCACCCTCAGGTTAGAAAACGGGTCTGGGCGCATTTGTCCTGGCATCAAGACCGTCGCATCTTTTTTTTTTTAATCTTTTTATTTGTTTATGTCTTATTTGTCCTTTGATTTTGCTTTGCCGTTTTTTCTTTCGTTTTTTTTTTTTACTTTATTTTTTCATTCTTGTTTGGCTTTGTTTACATGTATCTAGTTTCCGTTTTTTTTTTTTTTTTTTTTTTTTTCTTTCTTTTCTTTTCTACAAGGAACACGTTTTCTTTTCGCTCTATTTTCGTCTCTCATCCTCCTGTATCCCTATACCTTCATTTCTCTCTTGTTATTCCCTTCTTCTTCTTCTCTTCTTCCTTCTCTCTTTCTCCTCTTTCTTTCGCTTCATTGCTTTCCCGACGAAGAGGAATTGAAGCTCGATGAGGCACGAAGGCAAGGGGCCGACACCCGGCGTCTCGGATTTTGGTCTCCATTTTCACCTCTCTGGGTCTTCTTCCTTTTTGTTCCTCTTCTATCTTTTTTTTTCTTTTTTTTTTTTTTTTTTTGCTCTTTTTTTCTGTTCCTTTACTGACTTTTTTCAGAGTAGTTGCTTGAATTTTGTGGGTTTTTTGTTCTGTCTTTATTCTCGTTTTCCTTTTTTTGTTTGTTTGTTTCTTCTCTTTTCTCTTATTTTTTTCTCTTCTTTTTCCTGTCTCTTGTCTTCTTTCTGTTCTTCTTATATATTTCTCCTTTTATTATCTTTAAGTCTGTTATTCATATCACTGTTATATAACCATTGTTATTATCGCTTTTAATATCATCATCATTATTGTTATCATTATCATTACTATCATCATTCTTATTACCATTAGTGTATTCCTTCTTGTGATTACTATTGTTATAATTGATATCAATATCATCTTTATCATTATAATTGTTACTATAATGATTATCATCATTATTGTTACCATCATTATTGTCATTATGATCATTATCATTACCACCACTATTGCTATCAATATCATTATCATCCCCATTATTATCATTATTATCATGATTATTATCAATATTATCATTACCATTATTATTATTATTATTATCATCGTCATCATTACCATTACTATTAGGCATACTATTACTGCATACTATTATCATTATCACTGTTACTATTGTTATTATTATCATTATTATCATTAATGTTATCATTATTATTACTAGTTGTAGCAGTAGCAGATTCGTTATCATTGTTAAAATCATCAATAACATTATGACCATTGTAATCATTATCATTATTGTTATAATTATCATTATTGTTATCATTATTACTGCTTTTATTACCATTATTGTTATCGTCATTCATATCATCAATACTACTATTATTATTGTCATTATAATTTTTGTCGTTATTGCTATTATTATCATTATCATTATTAATAATATCATCATCATTATCATTATCATTATTAACAATATTACCATTATATTCGTTATCATTATCTACAATATTATCATTATTATCATTATCATTATCAATAATATCATAATGATTATCATTATCATTATTGTTATCGCTATAATCATTATCATCATTATCGTTATCGCTATCATCATTATCATCATTAGTATTTACTTATCGTCATCATCACTTTCTTGTTATTGATTCAGAAAATAATTTTCATTGAACATAACTGAAAAAATAACACCATCCCATACTGAAAGGATATTAATTCAAAACCAGTCTATAATTAGCGGCCTGGTATCAGATGACGAAAAAAAAAAAAAAAAAAAAAAAAAAAAAAAAAAAAAAAAAAAACTTTGATCCAGACCATTAGCTTGGAAAAAAATAATAAAAAAATACAAAAAAGGAATGTGATGCCATGAAACCATTAGCATAACCTCCTTTGTCTTAGAGAAATGTCACTGAATAAAAATGGAATCGGTGTGAAAATGATGGAACAGGTGACGATGAAGAAAATGAAGAAGAATAAAAGGAAAAGTTTTGACGATTATGAAGAACAAGAACAAGGAGAAGGAGGGGGAGAGCGAGAAGTAGGTAGATAAGGAAATGGAAAAGAAGAAAGGGAATGAAGAGGAAAAGGCAAAAAGAAAGGATGGAGAAGGTAAAAAAAAAGGAAAGAACAAAAATTAGAAGGAGACGTAAGGAGAAGAAGAGAAAGCAAAAGCATAGAAAAAGGTAGAAGAAAAATACAGACGGAAATGAGAAAATAATGAAGAGGAGGAGGAGCGCCGAAGGGAAAATATGAAGAAAACGAAGACAAAAAGGAGAAAGGTCGAAGAAGAAAAAAAAATGAAGGACAGTACGAAGAAGAATAAGAAAAAAAAGATGATGATGATGATTCAGAAGCAGCCGGAGGGTTATCATGCCGTTGCAGCTGCGTGGGAACAGACTGGGGAAGAGGGAAAAGGAGAGATAGCAGAAAGAGGGAGAAAGGGAGAATTGAAGAGGATGAGGGGGAGTTGGAGAGAGAAGAAGAAGAAGACGAGGATGGGGAGGAGGGACAGGGACAGAGGCAGAAAGAAAAAGAGGAGGATGGGGTGTTAGAGACAAATGAAGAGGGAAAGGAAGAGGAAACAGAGGAGGAGTAAGAGTAGGAGGAGGAGGAGGAGTAAAACTAAGAGGAGGAAGTGGAGTAAGAGGAAGGGTAGAAGGAGGAGGAGGAGTAAGAGTAAGAGGGGGAGAAGAAAGCGGGAGACAAGGAGGAGGGAGAAAGGGAGAAAAGTAAGAGAAAGAATGAGAAGAGGAAGAAAAGGAGGAAAAACACGAAAAATAGATACGAAGGAGTGGGAGGCGAAAGAAGAAGAGGAGATGGAAGAAGACTGGAGAAGATAAGAAAGAAGAAAAGAAGGAGGAAGAGAAGGAGAGAAAGAGATGTAGTTGGAAGGAAAAGCTCGAAAAGTGAGAGAAAAAGACGCAAGAATAAAGAAAGAAGGAAGGATAAGGCATGAAGAATAAGAAGAGATGGAAGAGAATATAAAAGGAGAGGAAAAAGAAACAAGGTAAGAAAGAAGACGATGTAAAAGGGAAAATAAGGGGAGTAGGAAGGGAAAGAAAAGAAAGGGAGAGGAGGCAAGAGAAAAAAGGGAGAGGGAAAGAGGGAAATTAAGGATAAAATTCGAAAGCAAGAACAAGGGGATAGACCAAAAGAAGGAAAAAAGGACAAGGGAGAATAAAAGGAAATAAGGAAATGCGAAAAGGAACAATAGAAAATGAATGGAGATGAAGTTGAAGCGATGATGACGAAGAAGAAGAAGAAACAAGTATGGAAAAAAGAGAAGGGGGGACGAGAATATAAAAACACGAATAGACAGATAAAGGAAAAGGGTAAGAAGAGAGGAAGAAAAAATAAGACTATAGAAAATAGAGAAAGAAAGGAGAGAAAGAAAACAATGAAAAGATGAAGCAACAATAGGAGAAAAATGGCAATAGGGGTGGAAAGGAAGAAGAGAGTAGATAATAAAAGAAAAATGGAGAGAAGAAATGAAGAAAGAGAAAATGGGAGATGGAGAAGGTGGTGAAAGAAGATATAAAGAAAAATAGAACTAAAAGAAAAAGTATGAAGAAAAAAAAGAGAGAAATAGTTAATAGGAAAAAAACGGAAAAGACAAACAGAAAGAAACACGAAAAGATTGACAAAAACATGAAAAGGAAAAGAAAGAGAAGTTGAAACAGAAAAAAGAATAAAAAACGAGTAAAGAGATAGAGAATACAGAGGGAAGAGATAGATTAGAATAAACGAGAAGAGTAAGAAAACTAAAGAGAAAGGAAAAGAAAAGTGAAAACAAAATTAAGATAAAGCCCACAAAAATGTTAAAGAATAAGAGAAAAGAGGAAAAATAATGTAACAGATAAAAGGAAATTAAGGAAGCAAAAAGATAAGAAACGAAAGAAAAATAAAGGGAAAAGCAAGAGGAAAAGAAACAACAAAAAGAAGGGGGGAAACAGAAAAAAAAGGATAATTAAAAGGTAGAGAAGCA
>NW_020869374.1:358381-360881 GCF_003789085.1 Penaeus vannamei | reverse complement strand
TTTCCAAACACCAAAACTCTGAAAAGATTCGATCACATACGCCACCGCGCGAGGGATGAGAGGGGAATGGGAGAAGTAGGAGAAGAAAAGAGAATAGAGGATGTATAAGGGAGGGAAGGAGATGCAGGAGGAGGCAAAGGATGGGAAGAGGGATAGAGGGGAGAAGGGAGGAGGATGCAGGGACGGATAAAAGGAAA
This sequence comes from Penaeus vannamei, assembly GCF_003789085.1. Classification (NCBI taxonomy): domain Eukaryota; kingdom Metazoa; phylum Arthropoda; class Malacostraca; order Decapoda; family Penaeidae; genus Penaeus; species Penaeus vannamei. Next base: position 360,684 of record NW_020869374.1, on the reverse strand, counting down.
GGAATGGATAAGAGGGAGGGAGAGGTCGAGGCCGGTTCAAGGGATGTGAACGACCGCGGTCTTGCCCCGAGCGAGTCCGGGAGGGGGGGGGGGGGGGAGGGAGCAGGAGAAGACGGAGAGGGAGACGAGGCAGGGAGAGGGAGAGAAGGGAGGGGGGGGTAGGGAGAAGGAGAGTAGGGAGAGGGAGACGAGAGAAGGCGAGGGAGAGGAGGGCGGTGGAGGGAGAGGTGGGAGAGGGATACAATCTGCAGCACCGGCACTTAACAAGGGGCCCAATAAAAAGCGAGGGTGAAATATCTGTTTTGGAGATGTTGGGGGAGGGGGGAAGGGGGACTTAGATCGGTGTTGGATGAGGAGGGGGGAGGAGGTAAAGGAACATCTTTTCCTCTTTCACTTGGTTTTTGTTTCATCTCACTTACTCTCTTTCATTAACTAAGACTTCTCTCTCACTCTTTCTCTAATTAAGCCTGCCTGCCTCTCTCTCTCTCTCTCTCTCTCTCTCTCTCTCTCTCTCTCTCTCTCTCTCTCTCTCTCTCTCTCTCTCTCTCTCTCTCTCTCTCTCTCTCTCTCCCTCTCTCTTCCCTCTTCTCTCTCCCTCTCTCTCTCCCCTCCTCTCTCTCTCTCTCTCTCTCTCTCTCTCTCTCTCTCTCTCTCTCTCTCTCTCTGTTCTCTCAATCTCGGAGGAGAGAGAACAAGAACAGGAAGAAAACGAAAGTCAACCGAAAGCAAGAGGAGACACACGAAGCAATAAGAACTCAATGGCGCAGATAATAACGATGATAACAATGATGGAAATTATAATGATAATGATCATGAAAATAATAATAATGATGATAGTGATAGCCATAATGATACTAATAATAGTAATGATAATAGTCATGATGATAATAATAATAATGATGATAATGATAGTCATAATGATACTAATAATAGTAATGATAATAATCATGATGATAATAATAATAATGATAATAATAATGATATAGAAGTTGATAATGATAATAATAATAATAATAGCAGTAATGTTGATGACAATAATAATATTGATGACAATAGTAACAACAATGAAAATGAAAATAATGATAATAACAGTGATGAGGATGATGATAATGATCATAATGGAAATAGCAATCATATAAATAATGATATCAATGATAGTAATGAAAATGATAAGAATGATGAGAATTATAATGACGATGATGATGATGATAACAATAATGATGATAATAATAATAATAATGAAAATAATGATAATGATAGGAAAAAAATAGAAATAATAAAACTAATAATAATAACAAAATGACAATAATAAGGATAATGAAGTAATTATGATAATACGAATAAGAATGATGATAATGATAATAATAATAAGAAGAAGAATGATGATACTGATGATAATGATAATAAGAAGGAAAATGATGATAATGAAAATGAAAATAGTAATGATGATGATAATGATAATGATGATAATGATGCTGATTATTATTAGAACAACAATTGTCATTATGATAGCATTAATAATAGAAATAATAACAATTGAAAATGAAGTATCATTAGTATTATGACCATAATGATTATAATGATAAGAAAAATAATGATTATAATAATGATAATAACAAGATTAAAACAACATGAACTTCAAAAGTCTGATAAGTTATGCAAAATGCATTAACTTTTTGTTTCTTCATCTTCTCAACATAGTTTTTCTTATATTCATCAATATTAATGATGCTGCTGTGAGTATTAATGCTACCGGGGCCTTTTTAAAATAGTTTAGTTTTCTTTCTCCCTCACCCCCGAAAAAAAGAAAAGAAAAAAATATATATATATCAAAATCTCCACTCTAACACAAAATCCATCGTCAATAGAGAAAAAAACAAAACATGAACAGCTTTTTTTCGAAACCGCGACACTTCGACACAAACCTTGACTTCGGTTTCGAATCAGGGTGCAAAACATCTTTTGTTGTCATTCAGACACTACGGCGCGGAACAGAAGAAAAGCAGTGATAAGCCGTATGAAACATGTATACATTTTAGCGGTGAATAGTAATGTTTAACATGGAATTGTTAATGAAATTAGTGATTCTTGGAACGGTGATGATTACTGGTAAGAAATATGTGAATTATGCAGACGAGAAATACACCAAAAATATGGTATGATTACCCGATTCTTTAAATATCTAGTGGCATCTTCGTATATGCAACTCACTCACTCTCACTCTCACTCACTCACTCAATCACTCACTCACTCACTCACTCACTCACTCACTCACTCACTCACTCACTCACTCAACTCACTCA
>NW_020869374.1:328164-358281 GCF_003789085.1 Penaeus vannamei | reverse complement strand
CTGGAGATTTTTGCCTTGGAAATGAGTTGGTCATGGGGCACAACTGGGATGGAAAAGGTTCAGCGTTGAAAGAAGGTAGATTGTTACTCTGGGAGGAATGTTATGTGAAATGATAATGAGAATGAAAGGACAGGAATAAGTAAAATAAGTGAGTATTATTAAAAGCCAATGAATATGATATTGGATATGATTCAGTTTAAAAACTTAAACTCACAAGTTATAGTAGAAAGTTATAAATACTAAGAAATTAGGTAATATCAAGTAGAGTCTGTAATACGCTCGCGTTAAAGTTGATGTAGCTTGGCCTTCGTAACGGTGACGGCGGATCCGCCGTCTCGCCGCTGACAACATTGACTCGTGGATGCGCTGGCGGAGGCGCGGCGCCGGCGGCTGAACGCTTGCTGGGTGAGAAGGGGGGGGGGATGTGTCACACTGGACAGATGCTTGTTTGGAGAGCGCCATTACCGAAATTGGCGGCGCTGTGGGTCGCCGAGATATTTTCCCATTGTGTATATAAGAAGAATATTAGAAGGCACGCTCTTACTTGCGTCTCTCCTGGGTGGGGGATGGGCAGGGGAGGGCGGACTGCATTCCTGGAGGTTCGATCAGCGGCTGTGAATTGTCGACGCTCGAAGTATGTGTAAACAATGTAGCGAACATCAAGCACTAATGCTGTCAGTCAGCGTTTGCTCTAGGGTGACGGTGGCGGAGTCATTCTTCAATATCTAGCGATGCCGCGTTTTCCCGTTTTCATTGTTAATTTGATTTTGCTTATTTTTATCTTCACAGTTATTTATTTATTTATTATTATCATTTTTTGTCTTTCTCCTCTTCATTAAACTATTCGTCTTCTTTTCCTCCTTTATTGGCGTATTTGTCATCAGAGTAATGGTCCCTCTCCCTTGGTTCCATTTCTGTTCCTCTCGTCCTACTGGCCCGTAATCCTTCCTCTAAGGCACCCATTCATCAGATCATATGCTAATCCCAATGTCTCACGACTCGCACAGATATCTCAGCGCAACACCACATCACACCACAAACACACACACACATATATAATATATATATATACTATATATGATAGGTATAACATCTAGTACTACATACATAATATGTTAGGCCGTACGTAAACAGTGAAGGACTTTTGGTACTTTTTCTTCGGTATTTATGTATCGTGACTGTTGGTAGCTGGGATATATATTGTTCTATGCTAGCTGGTGATATTACTATTATGGATAGGCTTTACTCATAGTACTGAAAGTTAGTATAGCTTCACGTGTTTGTATTTCTACGTGTTATATTCACAGTCCACAATCCACCCAACCAGTTATCGACGTCATGAGCAACATACATCTTTTCTCACATGTCGACCTATATCATATTGGGCGCATAGTGAACCTCTAATGTAATTTTAATCTATACTATATCGTCTTATTTAATATTATTTATTTTTATTTATACATATTTTTAAAAATATTATTTATTATGAAATATTAATCTTTACGGTATGCTCTTTATATTTATTGTTTTAATCGCTTTATTCATATTGCAAACCATGGATAATATAAGTTGTTCTCAAAAAGTGCCGGTTTGATGTACATAAACTATATAGGATAGGGTATTGTAATCATTATTATATATTTATATCATTATATATTTATTACCAAAGTAGTAGGACGTCTTTTGCTTCCATTTTATGATGTATACTTATACATTACACGCACAATACACACAACAGCGATCTCGATCAACATCTCTATTCACATCCTTACAACCAGCGCCATCACACAATACTAGCTCTTTACATTCACATTTAAGTTTTCTAAGTTATTATTATATTAATTAAACTCAAGTATATTATATGGTGTAATAACGCAACAGAAGCCTTTTACACAGGAGTTTGTGCTATGCACATGATTTGTTATTCATATATACTATGATAATGAGCTAAGTCAGGTCGATCGTTTTGATGTGCTGGTAGGTGTGTGTGTGTGTGTGTAGACTTGTGATTTCTTTTGAGGCTTCGCTAGAGTGGAGACTGATAGCTCGTGCTAGAAATGTCGCTATTGTGTGTGTTTAGTTTGTGTTAGATTGTTGATCTTTATCGTAGTCTTGCTGTTGTTTTATGTAATGATACTAAGGGTAACCTTATGTGCGTTAATTCATATAAAATATTATTCGATCCATAGGTATAGAGATAAATGTAAATATCATTGTGTCTTATTTATACTATCGAGCTTGTTATGGTGTATAATAATAATTATATACTATTTGAGATAAGCTAGACGCTATAAAATGTATCCTTTTTTCATTTCTCTGCGCTTATAATTTAATCACCCACACAGGCTAACGGACAACATTCAACCTGCAACCGAAAAAACCCACAACACTGCGACACAGACTATGGGCTAGATGGCACAATCATATGACTATATTAGAGTATAGAAAGTACCCTATAAGCTCATATATATATAACTATATATTTATGTGTATTGTTATATGTATATATATTATATAATAGTATATATATATCAATTTTACTAATATATAACCTCTCTATATAAAATTAATGAATTAGATAAGAGGGCTGACAGGACAAATGTGATTAATGTGAAGCATAGCAGTCATATCATCTAAAATAGGCTCTATTATAGCGTTTAGTGAGAGATAAAAATTCGTAGTGTCGGTATATATATATACTACATAATATATATATATATACATATATCGACACTCGTTAACCCGCCCTCTCCACTATACATTCCCATCACCAGCACAACACACCACGTATATATTATATATATAATCCACTAGGTGATAGTATCGATTATATATGTACTTTCAATATCCTACCCCCTCTATCAATAACTACCCCTTATCATATACCTCTATATATATATGACCCAATCTCACACACACACCCTGATAGACCACCACACACACACACACAACACACACAAACACACACACGGCGCCACTTTAAACTCCACAGCACTTCTGAATACACTCCCACACACACGCGAGGGTAGAGTGATTCATTTGCACTATGTAGGAATCTTCAGGTAAAGTGCCATACCCTCTTAATAAAGAGTGATATTATATATACCTTATAGGTGATAGGTAGGGTATCAGGTGGGCAGTGTATATATGATATATAGTATATTATATTTACAATATATAGTGATAGGAGAATATTATATATTATCAGGCTAGATCAGTATATGATATATATATTTACTCTATATATTAGATATAATCGTATGTGTCACATATATATAGATATATCTATCGTACATACAAATACTATAAGTATCTATATATATATTATATATTATATATATATATATATATATTATATATATATATATATATATATGAATAACATATACATATAATATATATATTAATATAATATATATATATATTATATTATTATATCAGTAATAATATATATTATTTATATATTATATATTATATATTATATATATATAATTATATATATTATATATATATTATATATATATATTAATTAATATATATAATGTATATATATGATAATGATCTATGATATATATAGTATATATGATATTATATATGAATACATATATATAATATATATATATTATATTATATATAATATAAATTATATATATATAATATAGTATGTGTGTGTGTGTGTGATGTGTGTTGTGTGTGTGTGGTGTGTGTGTATAGTTGTGTTACATTATATATATACATATATATATATAATATATGTATATGATATGTTATATATATATGTATATATATATGTATATATATGTATGCATATATATACATACATACATACATATATATTTATATTATATATATTTATATAAATATATAATGTATGTATTATATTATATAATATAAATATAATATATGTATATATATATATACATTATACATACATATAATATATATATATATAATATATTATATATATGTATATATATATATATATACATATATATATATATATACATATATATATATATACATAATATATTATATATAATAATATTATATATATATATATATATATATATTATATATATAATATATATAATATATATATATATATATATATATATATATATATATATATATATATATATAAATATATAATATAAATATTATATATAATATATATATATATATATATATATATATATATAATATATATATATATATATATATATATATATATTATATATATATAGATACATATGTATAAGAGGAGAAGGAGGAGGAGGAAGAGGCAGGCAAGCAGACATACAAAGATAGACAGACAGAGAGGTAGAAAGAGAGAGAGGAGGGAGATAAAGGACATTCTCTGCCCCCGCAGCCGCATGAACTCTGCCTCCCTCATCCAGCCGTTCGGAGGCATCCAGCTGCAACGCGACGGCAGGATCTTTTGGGGCCAAATGTAAGTCAAGGCCATCAGTTCCATTTCACATGAAAAGAGGAAAATGTTGCTCACATAGGCTTCGTTTATCTCTCTGCAATCTTATCCTTTGCCGATAAAGAGCGGGTCTTTCAGGTTCGTGATCAAGCTGGGCTGCCCCATGTTCTTCCACGACTTCCCTTTCGACGTCCAGGTTTGCAAGATCGAGATGGCGAGCTGTGAGTTCTTCGTTGTGAATGTGTTTTGTTTCAGACACTTTTTTTGTTATCCTGTATCTTAAACTTTTGACGGTCTTAAAGTGATGTAAAGTAATTTATTATTATCCACTAATATTATCTTCATTAGCAGTTGCTTCATCTTTATTGTTATTATTATCATTAGCATTATTATTGGTACCATTAATAATACTGTTATTATCATTATTATTATTATTTTGATCAATATCATTATTGTTATTATCACTGTACTATCATCATCAGCAGCAGCATTTGTAATTATAATGATTATCATTCTCTAATGATTCCCATCCTCTTTATCGGTACCATTATCATTATCTGAAGCACCATACTTACCACGCTTCCCTCCACGCGGGCGTTCCCTCCTCCCTGGCCTTCCCTTCCACAAGATTTCCACAGCGTCCGCGACATGTCCTTCGCCTGGCACGGCGACGGGATCTCAGCCTCTCCCAGCATCGAGAAGCTCCTCGGGAATTACGAGTTCGCTTTCGTCCAGGAGAACGTCACTTCTTGCAAAACCATTGGCTACGTGTTTGGTAAGACCGCCATTTGTGTTCGATCCCATTTCTCCCGTTCCTGTCTTTTGTCTTTTTGATGATGCCATTCGCTTGATTCCATAACGCTGATGATACACTTTATGGGGAGAGAAATCTCCGGCTAACACTTGATAAAAACTGGACCAGTTGAGTTCCTCCTCTCAGGGAAATACCCCTGCCTTCGCTCCAAGATGACGTTCAAGCGCCGCTACCGCAACTACCTGCTGGGCGTGTACGTTCCTTCCTCCCTCTTCGTGGTGGTGTCGTGGGCGTCCTTCTTCTGGCCAGCAGAGGCCATCCCCGCCCGCACCGTGCTGCTCATCACCGCTCTGCTGACCACCATTTCCCTGTATTCCGGCGTCCAGTAAGTTCAAGCAACGCTGTAACTGAATGCTTCATCCAAGATGTCAACCAAACTGTGATTGACCTCACAACCCTGCAAACAGATACTCAAAGGGATGTTCATCTAGACTGTTTTAATCTGGAGGTTTGGCCAAGTTGGAAAAGTGATTACAGCGTCGTCTTTGTTCAAGAGAAACTCACTTTGGGTCTTAATATGACAGTTATGGATTAAAAATCTTGTTTTTCAGTTGTTTATTAGAGAAAAAACACGAAGCCATACCAAAGATTATAATAACTATGGATAAGATTTTGCTAAAAGTAACACACACAGACCAATCTTACCATTAAACGCAACAACGCCTAACAACCGACTCCTTCGCGCAGGCAGATGACCCCGGCGGCCAACTACACGCGGGCCATCGACACCTGGTTCTTCGCGTGTATCATGGCCGTGGCGATGGCCTTATTCCAGTACGCAATTATCCTCCAGTAAGTAGTGGAGGGGCATTATTTTCCAGAAAAATATTGCATTTCAATATCGGCGATTTTCCCTTACGGCAAGATCTCATCATGGGTGTAAAAAGAGGTAGTTTATTCATCTGATCGATACCATCCTTGATTGAGTATTGATGACTCTGCATTGACTTTGACTTTTTTTGTCTGTTGACATCACACGTTCAACATGCAAGATGGAGTTGTATTTATTTAATTATTGATATAAAATATTTAAAACGTTCGCGTACATTTCTTTGGTGTTACACTGCGTGAAGCTGTTGCATTTTTCTCTCACTCAGAATTCGCAATCGGCAGAAACTGGTCGTGAGCACCAGGGTTAAACCTGTGAGTATAAATTAATAAAGAAAGTCGATGTTCGTAGTTCCCAAGACACACTTTTATGGGGTCTCCATACTATAATTATTGAATATAAATTCTCAATCTCTTCATGCAGAGACGGAGAATATGTATCAAGTATTATTGCACCTATAATAATGATTCGAAGCTCACCATGACTATTTTGACAAAATTACATAACTTTGAAAAGACCTACCTGTACTGTGACCGACAATATCGCCATATTAATAAAATGCCATGAAATGTGTACAGTCCGCGTATTTTCATACAAACATTTAGGACACAACTAAGAATAATATTCCTCCTCCTATTCCGGACTCCCAGATGAATTCTTCGGAATCGACGGACGACGCAAGAGACTACTGGCTGGCCATGGAGAGGAAGGTCGAGTTGGGCGCCAAGATACTGTACGTTCTCGCCTTCCTTTTGTTCAACCTGGTGTATTGGGTGAGGTACCTGATGTGAAAACGAGAGACCGCATAGAATACAAAAGTTGTATGCGGATGGCAAAGGGACAAAAGTGTTCGTGTGTATTTGCTGCATGTATTTACCTAACTAACAAACACGTTGTTACAAGTAATAGCCAGCTCTCAATAGAAATCACTGTTTTTTCATGTTCACGCACTTTTATTCTTGACATAAATATAACAATCCTCATCTAATTGTTTCATTTCCCTGCGTGTTACTCTGCTTAGAAGTATTCTGCACCTTAAAAAATGAGCAAATCAGCTGAAGAGTACGGCGAGATTAGCAGCATGTAACAGGGCAAGAGAAAAAATAAATTAACACCACATGCCAGTGAAGATGAATAAATGAAGCGTAAAAACCTTGGCTGCATATCTAGTGAACCCCAACTCCCCCGGCGGCCGCCACGGAGCAAGAGTCGCATTCATACGTGTAAAAGACAAGAATAAATGCTCTCTTCAAAGGGGCAGTGAAATACTAACTGACAGGACCGTTACTTGATTTAATTAAAGTACATAATATTTAGTCAAATCTTACTTACGCATTCTCTCTATTATCAGGTTGATCGTCTAGACAAGACCTTAGCAGCCTCAGTACTGAAATATCATTCAGGCTGCTCAGCTTGCCCTGGTTAGCTGCTCACACTGGGACCGTCCTACAGCACAACGCCCGGCAGCTATCAAAGATTTACCTCTGACCCATTGCAGTCTGTTCCCTGACTGAACATGAACTACTAGCCATTCTCTCACCCTACAATCATCCCTTTCACATATCTCACGATTCCCTCCTTTTGCAGTCTACTCTTAAGCCCAGACAATTTCCGCATAGTCTCACATTACTCCCGTACGCCTATCGATCTCATCTGATGAACTCGTATATACCCCTTCACACTCAAGTTCAAACACAGTTGAGTGTTATTTTTCCTGCAGCCTACAAACTCTGCGTTCCTGCAGCACACAACACGGTCAGCACGACCTGACTCCCTTTGCCTTCATGTTTACACTCCTATATTCTAACAAGGGTCCTCTTTGCCTTGTCATCCTATATCTTACAATGTCTTATATTCCTTGACTCTCAGGCTTCTTATCACTTCACTCTTACTCACATTTACTTGCAAATTATGCCTTTTTCTAGTCACTTTAACTTTGTTTATGTGCCTTCAGCAAAAAGGAAATGGTTTACCTTCTCTATTTCCATCTATCACTTAAAATCAAAAGCCCTTTCTAAATATTTCATTTACCTGCCTCACTAGACCAACAACAATGGAGACATTATGCACCCTTGTCAGAGCCTTACTGAATCTTCCAACCAAACACTTTCTTTGTTCTTATTATCACATACGACCTGCTATCCTCAAGGGAACTCTTTGTTTATCTCCCAAATTCTATACAAAGTTAAAATCCATCACATGTTCTTTCTGTCTGTACGAACGGCCAAAATGCACGCCTCCATTTTGCTACGTACTTTTCGTATTGCTGTCTTGCGACAAATGCCTGATTTATGCAATCACTTTCATTTCCAAACTCATTCATGCAAAGACGTTTATTTCCTCCACTTGTAACACCCATTTCCCTCCTTCACTACTTATTTTCCCTGCTTAACCTCCTTCGAAAACATTTCGTTATTTTTTCCTCAGAATACTCGGCCCACCTTCCATTTACTCTTTGTCTTCCCCCCTCATCTCTTTTACTTAATTTCTCTTTTCTGTGTTTTCATTATCGCCACTTAACCAGCTCTCAAAAGCCGTTTCTTTCCATGAATCACTTTACCTTCACGCATTTTCTCTCGCTACGCATTTCCACTGTACACCTCAGCACTCCCTCTCTGAAAACTCTTTTTTCCACCTCCTCCTACCATGTATCTGTTACTCCCTTCATTCCGATGCGCTTCCTTTCTTTCTAGTACATAAATAGCACTCTCGAAATCTGTTTTGCAAGTCATTGTATCTCCCCTGCCTCTTCCTTTTCTGTTACTATCCACATGTCTCCCTACTACCACTCTTGCAAACAACACCCAGCAAAGCCACACTATTTCCACTATCCTCTCTCACGCACATTTATTTGTCTCCATCTCCATTTCCACCAGGCTCCACAATGCTCTCAACTACTCCATCTAACAATTAGATGGGTATAAGTACAAGTGTAGTTATACGATATACACTATGCACCCTGGCATTTAAATCTACCATCACTACTATACTACCATTTATCTCAATACAGTTATTTCCAAGAAGGAACTAGATATATAGTCTTCCACATGAAGCGTTCGTTACTCTTCAAATTTTCATCACTGTCAAATGGATAATGATTGAAGAAAGTAAATGTGCTAGACAATAAAAACTCAAAGAGCATAGTAAAGAATTGTGGTAAAAGGGTAAATAAGAGTTAAAGATTAGGATAAATAGATGGCAAAGATTAGAGAGGGTTATAGGATAGTATATAATGAAAAAAGTAAAGAGGGGGAGCAAATGAAGTAAAGCAGAGATTAGTAAAAAAGGAAATGGTTAAGGGGGTAAGGCGACTGTGTGAATTGGAGTGTATCTGTGACTGTGGAAGGAATAGGGACATTGTTTAAGGTAGACAAAGATGGCTATAAGAGACGTAGGAGGTGAAGGGAACTGAAGACAGTTACTATCAGGAAGAATGTCAGGAGGGGAGGGGTCTGGAGAAAGACACTGTTGTGACAGAAGGAATTCATGTGAGCATCCAGGTGGGAGCATTAAGGATAATGGGGAACAAGAGGGAATAGTGTGGATACAGAAGGAAAGGGCGTTGTGTGTTGTGAGAGTGTAGGAAGAAGCAAGGTAGGGGGACTTGAGAAGGAGGAGGATGGATATTGGCAAATACTTTAAATGTAGAGGGAATAGAAACAAGAATTGGAGGGTGGTTGAGGGAGCAGAGTGTACCCTTGAGATATGTTTAGAAAATTTGGGATGTAGCAGTAGCAGATAAGTTTAGGTTGCCTGGTGTGACAGGTAAAATGAGGAGGAGCGATGGGCATCGAGGAAGTGGCAGGAACTGGAGAATCTGGATTTAAATTGGAGAAGGAATTTGACTGCGGGAGAGGGGAAGTAGACATAGGATGGTTCGGGGTAGAGAGAAGATATACTGAGAGGAAATGCTGAGAGGATGGGAGAGGAGGAGTGCGAAGGACAGTTTTGGAATAGGTAGAGAAAATCCTCGTCGCCATGCTTTCTGCCTGGCCTCACGTAGAGTGAGGCATAATTTGAGTCTGAGAACTGCTACCTCACATTCCAGCTTATAGGCAGTGCAGCTCCTATAAAATACATCATGGGGGCCACCACAGTTGGCACATGACCGTGACTGAGCAGAGCAATTTGAAAGGTCATAACCAGGTTGGGCACACAGAGGACAACAGGCTGTGGAGTGGCAGTGTTTGGCTGGGTGGCCAAAACGCCAACATTTCTGACATTGACGAGGAAGGGGTCGATATGGTCGGGCATGGTAGGAAAATCCACCAATATAAACTTTATGGGGGAGGTCATGTCTGTGGAAGCTAATCTTGGCAATATTGGAGTAGGACTTCTGCTGGCCTCTAGGAGAAATATTGTAGCACTGTCTTACCACTGGATCAATATCAACAGGGCCTAGGTCATTTCCATAGTCTGACCAGTTCTTGTCGTAGATAGGACATTCAGTCGGGAAAATAGAAACAGTTCCAGTATAAGTATTAAGAGAGGAGTGAGTCAGAGTAGATAGTGCATGAGCTTGGGACTCATATGTAACTATGACAAGGCGTGAACGACCAGAACAACTACAAAAGGAAACTTTGCCTACAACAAATCTATTTTAGATAGGCTAGATGATGAAGGGGCAAGTCTTGATGCCTTTAATAAGGGATGATAAGGGTAGAGAATCTTCTCTATTGGCCATGGTGAGCCTAAAATAAATGGGAAAAAGCAGTCAATCCCTCAGGGTCTCCATAAGGGTTAAGGGCTAGGCAATCTGCCAATTGAATACCGTGCCAAAGGCTTCCGGAGGCCGTTCATGACTGACACAGCACGGCTCCCTAGGAATTGGACAGAAGATGGGGGATGGATGTTGAAGAGAAGGAAAAGGAAATGGGGAGAAGAAAAGACCATGCAAAATTGGTTGAGGCCCCCACAACAACAACGACCAAGAGATTTGGGGGAATCACTGTAAAAAATATCGAAAACGGCAGCAGTTTATACCTCCACTTGACGCTCATGGAGCACTCTTGTATATGGCATATTGATAATAATGATGACGATGTTACTGTCTAATAATACTACTGTAATATCAAATATAATTTTAATAAATATGATATGGTAAACATACTGAAAAATAGTAAAGATGATAATAATAATAATAATTATGAGGATAATTATCATAACAATAATAATAGTTAATGGACTGTGTATGAACTAAGCAGCTTCTTAGCTATTTAGCTAGTACATGCTCCCCTAGTTGGACACTTGGTGACTAAAGTATGCGGTACCACTTAGTTATATATATGTATGTATAATATTTTTTTTTGTAATGTATACATGTAAAGTGACGCTGTCAGATGGTTTATGTATATTACATTAATGTTGGATAATGACAAAAAAGACTGTATGCAAGATTCTAACTGATATCACTGAAAAGCTTACAATGGATGCAAATAGCACCAGAAGAAACTCACTCTACTAGTAATATTGTTGAATTAGCACATAGTATTTTGCTTTCCCATTAGTGTATTGAAATAGGGTTGTATAGTATTACTCTTCTCAGAGGAGCACCTGCCATAATTTCTGACAAAAAAAAGAAAGAAAGAAAGAAAGAAAAAAAAAAGAAGAAAAAAAAAAAAAAAGATATTGTTCTCATTCCTATGCTTAATAACCTCGTACTTCTGCTAAACCTATAATATGTACTGTAATTTTCATACTGTTCAGTTAATGGCAAAGATCCCAATTTCTTCTCAAAGAAAGAATCTTCGGAAAGGTTTGAATTTATAATTATTCAGTAGATTTCATGAGGCGTTTTTTGGCAACAGACTATAATGCATTATCATGTTTCTTTTAATACAAAATTATTGGTAATGGAACAATGCAAAAGAAAATATTAAAAATTTATTAGAACCATTATCAACAACAGTATATTATCATGAAAAATATGCATATTCATGATTCATCTATAGACAGCCAATCTTATTATCATCAAGTACTGAGGCTTTCACTGTTACAAATGACTATATGAAATGTAATGACCCAGAAAGATGTTCCCACCAAGTTGTACTTTTGGAAAAAGCAGTACAAACATGCACTTATCAGACTATCAAGATCACATTTCACAATAAGCTTATATTTGTACAAATATATAACCTTTACATTTGCTAATACAATGTGGAGACAATATATAATACAACCAAAGCAGTCTCTCCTGTAATCCTGGAAAAGAGTTTGCTTCTTGATCATATAATTTAATTTAGCTAGTCATTTCATTGTTGTTATTTGGGCTGAAAACAATGCAGATGAGGGAGGCATGAAAGAAAAATGAACATTAATGATTTTCAGGGGCAGATTTTGTTTAATTCTTAAGTTATGTCTTTTTGGGAAACCTCTGGGGATGAGGGGCTTATAGGCCAACATATATGTGTAAAATAAAATATATTAATAGACCATAAGAAAATGTATATAAATGCTGCAAAGGCCTGATTTACATCATCACCTAAGGAGGTAAACTTTGGATCCTAGTGTTCTACTTGAATGCACCTGAAGTATGCTGACCAACAGAATTATAAAAAACATCCCTTTAAGTACTGATATATGGCCAGTTTGTTAAAATTATGTGAGGCATGACCCAATGAAAAAATAATTAAATGGACATGCATATGCATAGAAATAAATACATGTCTATCAGGCTAGCCATGCATATCTACCAGATAGATAAATAGATAAATTCATCTATGTCAGACAGACATAGATATGCATTTACTTCTGTGTATATGCTTGTCCTTATATATGATTATTCATATATAAGGACACACACAATTTTAATAAACTGGCAGAATCATTTGAATGTGATTTGATGATAGTCTGATCATATTCAATTGCTCTTCTAATCTTGGGACTTACAATGTAATAACAGCTTAAATATGATGGCAACAGACAGTCCTACATTTATTTGCATTCCTAAGTATACTATAAATGAATTCCTGAGAAATTGTCTGAACTTGGTGAGTGCATTTCAGCAATGTAACAATTAAACATTTGAAGGTTAGAAACAATGTAACTTCTTGATGGCAGAGTGCATGTACATACATGCTATATCTATTGTGATTTTCATTTATTAATTTTGTTTACATATAGATGGCTCCATAAGTGCTAATTCACCAAACAGTCAGTTACTGGTCCTTCTTGATCTTACTGGTTCACCTTTTTCCTAGACTTTTGGAAAGATTCTTTTTTATTTTTACTGCTATTAGTATTGTTAATAATCATAATGCCAACAAAATTAATAAAAGTGATAATAACAGGAACAATAGCAATGTAATGGTTTAATAATAATTTTGAATGTAATGTAATGGTTTAATAATAATAATCATACTACCAACAAAATTAATAAAAGTGATAATAATAACAGGAACAATAGTAATGTAATGGTTTAATAATAATTTTGAATGTAATGTAATGGTTTAATAATAATTTTAAAAATTCTTGAAAATTCCAGGAATAGGGCAATCAGGTGAAGTCAGGTAGACCTACTGACTCCTTGGAGATTAAGTGCTTGTGGAGCCATCAATGTAAAAAAAAAAAAATAATAATAATAACAAAACAAAACTATGGTGGACACTGCATGCACCCAGTGCTAACTTCAGTGTGACATTTCAATATATAATAATCTAATCATTCTTATTTCTTAATGAATCCTCTCTCTAATGCACCTAATACATTTTGAAGGTAAATATAACATACTTATGGTAAAGTGCTAATAAGAAATTACTTGTCTTCACCAAATGAGAATAACTGCTGTTATACAACTTGTGTCTAGTTTATATCACAGAAATAGCTTTTTTTCCAGATAAAAAACAAATTTCCACATAGCACTCAGTACTGAAAACACCTAGCTGGCTTCTGTTGGAGTAGCTACATAAGAAATCTGCTAAACAATAAATTATAGATAAATATGGCGAATATCTCCATCATGATAAAAATCACTTAATAGCACCAAATTAAAACAACCAAAAATTCCAATAAGCACCTTTTCTTCCACAACTTACACCAGTGGATGCCCTAAATTCTAAGGCCCTATAGGTCATTTAACTTGTATCAGGCTCTTTATTTCCTCTTCTTCTTAAAGATGTCTGTCCCATCACTCTCCTCCTTCCTGTAAACACAGTTGCCTTGTCTGTCAAAACAATGCTTCAGCGTTTCTTGTGCTTCAAAGTATAACTTGCATGGATGTTGAACATACTTGTCAACAAGCTCTATAAAGTGAATCAGAGTTGTCATATTTTCTTCAGAGTTGAGCCCTTCAATAATGCTATCATATGCTTTCTGACACTCATTAGCAGCAATTTTGGTCTGCTCCTCAATCTCCTTGTAATCATACATTAACGTATTCCCATTACTATTGCATTCTTTGTTGGAATACTTGGTATTGCATCTTTTGCATACACCATTGCTGAGACTTAGGGGCACTGAGCATTTTAAGCATCGTAGAGTGAGACTTTGTGACAGAGATGGGTAAGTTGGCCAGCTATTGACACAAGCTTCACATGTACAGGTAAAACAGTACTGTTGCAACAACTCTACTCTTCTTGCCTCACAAGGACTTATGCCATAGTGTTCCCCATAACTGTCTGTCACTTCTCCTCCTTGAGGAATGAATCTTATTGCCCTAAGCACTACCACATTTCCGTAGCTTGAGCGTGCAGCTGCAGGATTACATGAATGATTTGTCAAACTCAGCACACCAAATGCTCCTGACCCAATTTCCTGCGTTGTACTTTCCTGGAATCTGCTTACATTTACCTGAAAAATAAAAATAAAAACATACCTAGTAAATTGATCTCCCAGGTAGTATACCTTATTTTCCATGTACAAAAATGAAATGACCAAAGGATGGCCTCCTTATGAATGCTGCAAGATTTCAGTGTAATATAACCAAAATCAAAACAATATTCAATATTTATGAAAGATATCAAAGTTATACAAGGAGAACACACAAAGGGACAATAATCCAACACACAATTCTTGGTATGCAAGAATTCTCTCTGTGGCAAAATAAAATGTACCATTACCTCAAGTTCGGTGACAGAATGGGCATTGCAAGGCAGATTCATCATGTGGATGAAGAGAGTACATCCTGTCAGAAGAATATCCTCCTGGGTAGGCATGACAGGCTTTCCATCTTCAGCTACAAAATGGTTCTTACTTGCTATCATGAGCTTTGTCAGGGTCAGAGCCATTGCACATCGTTTGAATAGGTCACTCACAGAGCGCTGCTCCTTATTGTGGACAAGGTGGTATATTGTCTTGTAGTCAGAAGAGCTATATATCCCTTGAGTGTTGAAGCCCAAAGACTCGGGGGCTTTATGTTTTGATTCCTCAAGAAGCTCTGGCATCAAAGCTTTCAGTTTCTTGTGTGTGGTATGTGTTAAAATTCTGTACGCTAAGACAGAATTCTTACCCATATCTAAGGCAGCTAGGGTAGGAAGTATATTACATTCCTGCCTATGGAAATATGAGAGGCCTTGGATGCAACAAAAGCTGCTGCAGAAAACTACCTGTAAAATAAAAAAAATATATATATACATAATAACCTCTTTAATGAATATGTAATGAAGATTTATGAAAAATATTATTTCCAACTACTTAAGAAATGGAAATACTTAATTTCAATGTTGTATCTAAAACAAAAGACATCTTTAAAGGGCATATGTGGTAATCATCATGCATTGTTTTTTCTTTGAATATTGTTCAATAATGTATGCTTAGCCTATTCATGCAAAAAAATTTTCGAAGAGACCATCTGGTATCCCCAAAACTCCCATAGCAACGCCCTTAGAAACGAAGATGCAGAACTTGGCGATCATCGGTAATCCCCGGTTGTGATGTCATTCCCAGGACCAGGGAGAATCTTGTTGAATAGCGTGATACACACAGTGCACCGTGAGTCAAGGATATCATGGAATTGTCCCAGTTTCAATCTATGAAAGTTTGTAACAAAGGATACTGCGGCGTCGTGTAGCAATTCATTGTTCCCATTCGTGTAACCAGCTATTTGAATGGCCAAAAGATTGCGACAGAGCAAGGAAGTAGACACGTTTCATGCAAGCCAAGCGGAGCAACTTTAAGCCTGTGCCAACCAACGTACTTTGCCTGAAACACTTTGAGCCCAATTGCTTTGCGAACAGAATGGCTTACGACATGGTATTTGCAAAACGGTATGCCATTTCCAATTTATATATGTCATGATCACAACAGCACAAAACAAACTATGAAAGAGCGCTTTTGCTTGGCGGCATAGCAAACATTCATTGCGCGGGTACGACACAGTGTGCCGAGTGCATTGCAGGTGTGCATGTATTACTACACAGAGGTAGGGTAGGTACACCCTAAAAAGCACAACACAAATAAATACTGATGCCCCTCCACTCATGAATGGATGTCAGCCTGCACCACGGGTGCAGACAAGAGATAGCTCAGCCTGCAGAAATTTTTTACCATACAGAAGCTGGATCACACATTTGACTATAAGAAATAATTTAGAAAATTACTATTCATTCAATCTCTTCGGGTCTCGATGCCATTCCATGTCTGGCTGGTTCGTCACAACTTCCAAAACATCCACAGCGTCGGGCTCGTGCATGTACGGTCCAACAATCATCAATCCTTGATATTCCTCTTCTTCCAACTCTTCGAAGACGTAGGCACCCTCTGAAGAACTTATACCAATGTCCTCGTTAGAATAATCTGAAGAAACTTCACTGCCGCTGTAGTCTTGTAGTGAGTCCGCCATGTAAAATGTATTGAATGCAGAGAATGCTGTGATCGTGTTCTGGAATTACCATCACACATCCGGGTTCCAGATTTTTGCGGGAAAATATAACTTGACTTCGGAAAATCAAAATAAATAAATTTTAGGGAATTATTTTCAGATTTCCTTTTTTACTCTTATTAGAGAGATGGTTTGCGAGCTAATTCTCCCTTTTTAACATTTTCAGTTGTTACTTCACATAAGCCCTTTAAAAGAAGACAATGGTGAAAAATATTTTTATATATTCAGACCAAATCTTAGATGACTGACAAAAAGAGAGGAAGGTAGAGGAACAAAATGAAGACATTTAATCCATCTATAGAAAAAGAAAAAATGGGTGAATATGGGCATATTAATGCTTTCATGCATGTGTGTCTCTGTGTCTTATCTTACAGGAAATTCATCCAAATACCTAATACATTTAACAATTCCAAAATTCAAAGTATATAGCTTTCTATAACCATTTTCTAAAGCTAAAATAAATATAAACATACACACAAAGTATAAAAAAAGTTTCAATACAATTTCTGAAGGTGGTACAATGTCTTCAATGTTTTTGAAAATTTTTACTGTCATTTTTAATCACATGTCAAAAATAAATAAATCAACTACAGGATATACAATGAAGATAAAAATGAAACAAAATAATATATACATATATTCCTCTGGGCATATCTATAAAAGGATAAGCATTAGCCAATTTATTTATTCATTTTCATACTACACTGTATTTTTTCCCATAAACAATGTTAGTTCAGCTCCAATCTCAGTGACTGATTGATCTCCATATTCTTACCACTCACTAATTTCAGCAACAAACCTTGTACTTAAAAGACTAAGGCAACATAAAGCAAAGTATTGGCAATGAAATCAACTGAAATGCAAAATATTTGCTCTGTATACTTTGAGGCAAAGTGTTAATTACTTACTTGTCTTCATAGCTCCAGAATGTTTAAGAGAAAATCATCAATATCTATATTAATAATAATAATAATAATAAAAATAAAATTAATAGTAATAGCTAATAATGATAATAACAATAGCTATAACAAAAATAAAAATCACCTATATATAAGATATGTATGGTAAATGCCTTTACATATTTCAGCTTCAAAGTTACCTGACAAACATTTTCTCTGTCAAATTTTAATGCCTTCATGAATGCCTTCTTTCTTTTTCAAAATCTTCACATGGTATCACTACTAAAAGTCTGGTAACATAATCAAAACTACAACAGGTTATACTCACTCTTGTGCATGATGGACATGGGACGGGTGTAAGGCATCTAGACAAGCAATTAGAGCAATGTGTACGCAGTGAGGAGTCGAGGTGTAGAATGCTACAGTATCCTGTCTCAGCAACAAGAACATCACCTACAAAATAGTAAATAATGTAGAAAGAAACATGTTTGGACAGTGTATATTTCATTCTATTAAAAAAAGTTAGTTTGATTTAGTTTCATGGAAACACCACTTTAAAAAATCATCATCATCATTGTTACAATCACCTGAAATAATATTGATGATACTAGAATATAATAACCATTAAAATAAAACTAATAAAAGTTTAAGTGAAAGTCATTGGATTTTACCTGGATGAATGTCTCTTTCTGCAACCAGATAACGCCCTTGGGAAGGTGTGTAAGCCATCCTGACTGAAGCACTTAGTGCTGGTATAGTTGGACTGGGATCTACAAGCTTGGGAGCTGTTGGTGTTTGGCAGGAAAATAATAACTTCTCTTTGGATGCTCTGGATAAATCTATTTGAAGATCCTTTTGAGAAGTTTTTGCTTCACTATGTGTGTCATTTTCATTTGATTCACACTGGTTTACTAAAAACTGTAATGCTTCTCTAGAATTCTTACTTTTTGATTCATCCAAAGATAATTCAGCAAGGTCTTTCAGTGCATTTTCCAAGACCTCTTTAGCCTCTGACTTTCTCTTTTGTGCAATAAGGCACTTAGCTTTCCTTTCTGCTAGCTTACTATGCAATAATTTTGGATATCCATACCTCAGGGCAGCATCAATATCATATACACATTTATCATACTGCTCCAGTTCAAGTAACACAGCTGAGCGGTTAGCATAACCAAGTGATAAAGATCGATATTCCTCCAGATCACTCTGATTAGATTCTTTGCCAGACTTTTCACTATCATTTATACAGCAATCATTTGGCTGCTGTCCTTCATGGTGTTCTGCAACAGGCAATGCTGGATGTGTAGCTGACATTATGCTCAAATTATAAAGTTTTAGAGCTTTATCTAGTATTTTTTTCTGGTAGCATTTATTACCCTCTGCACGAAACCTGTCAGACTCTGCATCAGACTTCCCTGCATTAATGAGTGTGGGACTGAGGCACTGCTGAGCCACATCCAGATCCCATAGATAGGAGAACATACTTTGAAGACTCTTCTGTGGCCCGAAATTACTACTAACCTCCAAAACTTTTTCTGAGGCCTTTAACTCTGATATCATATTTGAAAACAGCTGGTGGAAAGTTGCAGACTGGTCCATTCTGAGAATTTACAGATAATACCACAATCTTGATGTTCTGAAACACAGAGTCAATATCAGTCCACAATGTAGTAGCATGGCACCTAAAATTCAGATACATATAATAAGTCATTCCCACTATTTCTTTGAAATAGTGGGAAACTAATTGACTCTTTTATGGCTAAGCCCTGGCAGAGCCATCTATGTACAGAAACATTTAACAAAACAATACGAAAGTGAATGCAACTTTTTCCCGGTGGCATTGGGTTAATGTCCTGTCAAATGTATATTCCTCCTTATAACATAAATTCAAAGGTATTCTTCAGTTGTAAGTTAAGAACGAAGAGCTCATGGAGTGTGACTGAGTGCATCGCAATTTCCAATCTGACTGAATGATGTCCACCTTAATCACTTGCCACCAGATATGGTATGTGCTTACATGCCAAGCCGACTGTGTGCTTAATCTAGTATTTTTTAAAAATATAGATGGCTCCACAAGTACTAAGTCATCAATGAGCCAATTATGAGAACTACCTATCTCACCTGTTTATCCTTTACCTTGATTTTTGATAATCTTTTCTAGTATTTTATACTGCTGTTAGCAATAGCAATATAGGAATCATAATATTTAAAACAAAAATAACAGTGTCGATATTGATAGCGTCAGTAAAAAAAAGTGTTTTCCCACTATTTCAAGGAAAGGTGAGATCACAAGATCTGCTAACTGACTCCTTTGTGGCTAAGCAGTGGCAGAGCCATCTATGTACAGAAGCATTCAACAAAACAATGCTAAAGTGAATGCAACATTTTTCCATCAGCATTGGGTGAATATAACATTAATAATAATAATGATTATTATCATCATTATTTGAATAATAATTATAATAATAATATTAACAATAACTATAATTAATAAAAATAACAATAATAATTACAAAGTTGACATAAGTCAAATGGTGCATAGCCTTGACTTTGAGATTTAATAGGCCACCACCTCCCATCGTATACAAGGAACATGTGATTAGCTTCCTGATCACTTGCAGAAGAGACTTAAATTCTCAAAGACTAGATCAGTACTTGAGCCACAGCACACAGCCTTACTGTGCAAACAAATAATTGCAGACTAAATACAACAAATACAAACCTGCCGAGTACAGCTCGTCTTTAATGATGACTCATGATTATCATTATTATCATTATCATTATTAAACCTATGAGACCATAAAGTGACTGAGAAAATGTTAATTACAATGGTTAGCAGTGAGACAACACATGTACGTCTGCCAATTGCCTTACCCATCTTGTGCTGTCTTTATGCATATTATCGAGGACTGACAAACCTCTACCAAATAAGTTTATATTCTGGCAAGACATAACTAGCTGATCTATTATGGCAATTTGTCATCTAAAATAGATTCACTTCAGGCTCTACCTTGACAAATGTATGTGGCTGAGGTTTGCCTACCTTTAACAGGGCCCTTGAACAGTTTGGCACTGCAATACCATTGGGTTAAAGTTCACTGTTGATTTACTGTTACATATAGTTTCAAGTAAATTTGGATTAAAAACAATATAATCAAAAGAAACAATAATCCATTTTGAAAGCCACTGCGGGTGTTCTATATTCCCCACTCTGAATGACATGCTTGTCACTAGATGTTTTCCCTTGTGTATGCTTACAACCCTTCATTTTCTTTGGAATAACAATGGCATGCTTTTAACCTGAGAATATATTATACTTTGCATGTCTACAACCCTACATTTAATACTGAATAACAAGATGCATAAACGTAGCTCATACACGATGAAATAATATAAACGTACGGCAATAAAACTTATTTAATCTTACTAACTTTCAAACAACAAAAGACATACGGAGTACTTAATGATAAACAGCGCTCAATACAGCTAAAGAAACTCACAAATACGAGAAAGATTACTCCTTCCAAGCCTGCTTTCCTCCGCCACCCTCCTTCCTCCGCCTTCTAAACTTAGCACGTTCAAAACATGTGCGCGTTCGGATCCTAGGAAGACTCTTCTAGTTCTTCTATTTTGATACTAGTTATAGGGAGCCAATATGTAATTTCTTGAGCAATAGTAGAAACGGCTACTGTAAACGCGTTATGCTCAATCAATGTACATGTCTGCTTTTACGAGGTTTGCATACGCATCTATCGTAAAAACACCAAGGAATCGGACTGTTTTCTATTTAGTTATCCATCCATTCTCTTTCCAAATAATAACAATCGAGAGAAGTCAATGCAATGCTCAATGTTAAGCCGAGAGAAAGTTCTCATTGCATTAGAAGTAATACAAACACGTGAAAAGTGTATTTCCTAAGCTAATTCACATCTCACTTACTGAAAAAATATTATTTTTAGATAAGGAGGACCCCCTCTCACAACGTCATATACAAGAATCCATATATATCTAAATGTATATGCATATGTAGAAACATATGCATGTATATGTACATATATGCTTTTTATGCTATGAATGAACAATTATAGAACAAAACTGAAATAGAGCGAATACTAAATACCGTGCTATAATTTGGTAGATTAAACGATGTGTTTCCTTTTCGTTCAGAAAGAATTGGAAAATAAACTATATATTTAGTGCTATAGGACAGTGTAATTAATGGATTTTTACGAGTGTTTCGAAGGTCTACTGGTTAGTGTATCGATAAAAGAAAGGGAGGTCTTATAAGACGTAAAGCAGAGACAGCGAGAAACAGAGGTAAAGATATCAGAAACATTCACGAATATTTGGTTTTCAAGTTTACACGCTGATTTTTATATCCAAGTTAAGAGATTATTTGGTTTATTTACCTTTAGATAATTGTTCAGAGTCGGACCGTGCCATGGTCCGTGATTCGTCTTCCGGCAAAGGCCTACAGGGCTCTCGTGTGTATACAGCAAGACAGCTGGTTCCCATCGCATGAGGCCTAATGAATGGTAAAAGTTTGTTTGTCTATGCTGGAGAGTGAAGTGTGGAGTTTGTAGCTGTGCTAGGGTAAGCATAGAATTGTGTGCTTCCATAAACAAAAGTGACAAACTATTTAGCGGTCAATATGTAGGACAGGGCCAGACTGTAGAGTTTGGTCTGCTAAAATTATTTGGTCAAATTCTGTCTGTGCAGACGTAGTTATTGGGTAATAATCCGCACACGTTTAGTTCTTTTATAAATCATCTGATGCGCATAAAATTCTTTTGACTTTTCTGCTCACTTGTTTCATCATCTGTCTGCACAACGTAGACAAAATTATGTTTTCTGCGCAATTAAAAATATAGAATTCCCCGTGCAAGAAAAATACTCTACGGTCTGGGGACAGGGTAGTGACTTACTTTTGAAACAATTTTGATATGTATCTGCAGGAAATCCACCGATTTCAACGATTCTTGGTGTTGTTTCTTGTGCAAATGCTTTGATGAGGAGTACCACTTCCATTGACAATCTTAATTTGTTAGTCCTGATACCAGGGGAGGGCATGTCGTATATCAGGGAAATTATGGGGTAAAACAGGCTTAAATGAGAAGAATAGTGAATATGCAGGGGAGGGCATGAAGTATATCAGGGAAATTATAGGGTAAAACACGCTTTGATAAGAAGAATAGTGAACAAAAATGTGTAAAACTAGCACAATAAATGGTAAAAATCAGCTAATGAAACTCTATGGACATGCCTGTCTTTGAAAGTCTATGAATCAAAGCGCCAAAATTTGAAAAACTGCAGGAATCCAACCCATCTTTCGGCAAAATCTACAGGATTTCACACCTTTAAAACCAAAAAAAATGTTGTGACCCATAACCCAACCTAACTTGGCAATTAATGGTACCGTGACTAGGCGTGCCCTTAGGGCACTGCCCGAGGGTTGATCAGGTCTTTGCCCCCAACACCCCCTGGGACACATTCTCTTTACCGCGGCATGTACGGCAAAATAGAGCTACATCGATAATGTAAATAATGAACCAAATACCTTTATATTTTGAAAGACTGAATAGTCTAATTTTCTTTGCTTCTTTTGGTTGGTCTTATGTGGGTCACTTCGTATTTATCACTTTTTTTAAGAAAATCAAAAATCAAACTGTGATAGTTATTTAGGTCTTTTTCTTCTTTGTTGCTACTGTAAAGTTATAAGAATAACTTAGAATCAAAACAATATCGAAAAACAAGGCATTTCTTGCCGGCCTTCTGTCAATGAATGGCCGTGAATCCTGCTGTCAAACCTTGCTGTTGGAAATGTGCATGCTCAGAAAGTTCTTCAGACTGATTCCCGTAAAAAACTGTATAATAAATTTCAAAACATGTAAATATAACAACATCAATAAAAGCTGTTGAAAATATAAATGTGGAACGGCAGACACTGATGATTAGCAAAAAGTCAATTTGAAAATCACGTGGTAACACATGAACTACTTCGTACATCGCAGTATTAAGTTCTGCAGTCAGTCTAATGTTTACTCTCGACATGAAAACAAGATGATCGACTTAGCCAAAATTGGGCTCTCACCTCTGCTCATTTACGTATAGCACCTAAAGGAAGCATTTGCACAAATATTGCCATAGAAGAAAAGTGCCTTGGTTTGTATCGGTCTATCAAATCATATAGGTGTCATTATTCAACTCCGCCACTACCTCATGCATGTTGTCCAATTTAGCTTTTGGAGATTAGTTTTGTTTTATATATAATTAACACTCAGTACCCCAGTTTCTCTAAAATGTTTCCATAGTCATATGATGAATATATGTATCTATGTATCTATGTATCTATGTATCTATGTAACTATGTATCTATCTATATGTAATATATATATAATATATATATATAATATATATATATATATATATATATATATATATATATATATATATAGATTATATTTATATGTATATGATATTGTATATGTATATGTATATATGTATATATATATATATATAGTATATATATATATATATATATATATAATCTATATATATATATATATATATAATATATATTATATATATAATATATATATAAATATATTTATAATAGCTTATATATAATATATTATACATAATGTATTATATATACATATATATAATAATACTAATAATAAATATATATATATTAACATATATATATACTATATGATATATATAATATAATACATATATATACCATATATATACATATTATATTATACATAATATACTATATATACTATATATACATATATATACAAATATAACCATATATACATATATATATATATATATGATATATATATATATATAAGATATATATAAGATATATATAAGATATATATAAGATATATATAAAATGTATATGAACTATATATGAAAAAAAAAAAAGATATTAATAGAGTAATATAAAATAATACAAAAAACGAAAAGAAAAAGAAGAAAGAATATAAATTATATATATGTATTGTAATATACATTCTATATATACTATCAATATCATCTATATATACTATATTTCATAATATATATGAATATATATATAAATTTATATATACATATGGATACAATAATTACACTATATACTATAATATCCACCCTTCACCCTTATCACATACTATATATTATACTAGTATATTATATACGTAATACTATAATAAGATATTATATAAGATATATATAAAATGCCTATATTGAACTATATCCATGAAAATTATATATAAAATATAATTAAAAAAACTAATAATAATAAAGTATATATAAAAGAATATTACAAAAAAGCAAAGTCAAAAACAAGAGAAGATATCACTATTACTAAATGAGTGTATCTTATTATACTATTTATCTATAATATAATAATATTATATTATTTATACGTATAAATATTAATATATAAAATATGTTATATATATATTATATATGATATTTCTCTATATACTGAGTATGGTCACATATAGTCTATATATTATTATAATTTACACTACTTATATTGATTATAATAAATTATATACTCTATATATATATATGTTATCATATATATTGATATATTATTATTATATATATCATTACTGTATTATGACAAATATATCATATATTGCTTTACTATATATTGTACTATCTATATACTTATTTATATATATCACCTATTATATCTATATTATACATATAACTTATTTATATATATCTATATTAATATATATATATTTAATATAATATATTATAGTAGTCACTATTCATCACTATGTAGCTTTATAGTTTTACGTAGTATATATATATATATATTATATTACTCAAGTTACTAATAAAATAATATATACTATGTCAGGTAAATAATATATATTCTGAGATAATACTATAAATCTTTTATTACTATGTCACCATATAATTCACGTTACTATACATATTGTAATATATATTTAACTATACTTTTTTTCTTCTAAATTATTATATACTACATAGGATATATTTATATTATTTTAATATCTAATCTCATACTCTAATTAATATATCTATATATATATTCTAATGTTTTTATATCTATCTATGCATGTCTAAATCTACAATCTATCATTATCCTATCTCACATACTACTCTATCTATCCTATCTATCTATCATCTATCTATCTATCCTATCTATCTACTATCGAACTATCTATCTATCGATCTATATATATAGATATATATAAAATATTATATAAATATATATATATATATGTATACAGAGATATAATAATATATATATATATATATATTATATATATATATTATATTATATAATATATATACTTATAAATATATTATATATTATTATCGTATAATTCATATATATCTATGTATAATATTATATATCATATATATAATATATATACTTATAATAATTATATATATAATATATATTAATATATATATGATAATATGCAATATATATACTCATTATCATTCTTCCTGTAGTACTACTGATATATATATATATTATTACTATTATATGTTATACCTAATACACACATAAGATATATAAATATAATATATACTCCCTACATATAAGTATTGAGCTATTCATACCCTGTATAATTATACAGAATGTATGCCTACTATCACCTATATAAATTCACTACTATAGTCTATATATTATCACTATATATATCAATATACACATACGCAATCAGTATATGTATATTTCCACACATCATTAGTACTAAATATCAGAAGCCCCCTATACTGATCACTAAAGTTAACTACATATTCAAATGTCAGTAATATTAAGTATATAATATATTATAATGTATAATATATATTTAGGTTATATTATATTATATATATATATTTATATTTATATGTAATAATGTATTTATATGATATTATATTATAATATGTATATATATATAATGTATAAAAATACATAAGTCTATTATAGTATATCTATACATATATATATTAATACATATAATATAAGATACTTCACTATTACTCTAAACACTATATAATAGTAATACACACACATTTATATATAATTACCAGCCCTTATACACCACACCCCACACATATATTTAATAAGTATAATGTCTACTATATATTATACGTTCTGATTACACACAGATATAGCCATAGCTAGTATTATATATAAATTATATTATATAGCTTAGACCAGATCACACACTACTATCATCACAAGTATATAAATAATCTAGAATATGGAAAAGTAATATATATAAAATAGTTGAATAGTATTTATAAATATATATATTATTATACACTAAAAACATATCACTATTATTATTATTAAATTGTAGATCACGAAGTGTGGTATATATATTATATATGGATATATAATGTATATATAATATATATATATTTAATATGTAGTATATATTCATATTATTAATAATATATTACAATATTAATAAAATATAATAAGTAGTATTATATGACATTATTTTCAAATATCTCTTTATGAGAGATATTAGTATATAATGGCTATATGTATCATTATTATAATTACTTATAACGGTTAGAGTATAATCACTATTAATTATATTATAGTAAAACACTATTAGAATATATTATGATATATAATCACCAAATTCATATTAAAATTATATATTTATGTATTTATACTACTTTAGTAACTATAAAACTATCTATTAAATATCTTTAAATATCTCTAGAATATCATGTATATATATTAATAAATATAGTAACTATATATTTTTCAGACATATTCTATAACATCTAGTAATCACAACGCGTAGTATAAATATTCACAATTAATTATATTTATTATTTAATAAGTAATATAATCTAATACTCAATATAATAGTAAATAGTGATAAATATAAAGTAAAATAAGTGATATAAATATATAAAGTTTATAATAAAATATAACAACTAGTATATCATAATCGAATAATTATAGTAATAATATAATATATATATACATAATAATATAATATATATATATACATACATGATTAGAATATAAATAATATATATAAGATATTATAAATATTGTATCATGTACATATACAGTTATATATATATATATATATATAGATATATAGAATATATATATATATATATATATACACACACCACACACACACACACACCACACACAGCACACATATAAATATGATTATAATACGATTATATATAGTATATTAATAACTTAATATTATAGTATAACTGTATAAATTATAATAATATATATGTGTAGTATTATATATGTTGATATAATAGATTATTATGATGTATTATTATAGTGTTTAGTATATATATAATACTATATTGATATATATATATATATATTAGATACAAATCATAGTATTACTATTGTATTAATTATATCATATACAGATACTACAGAATCTACGACACATCTATAGTATATATAATATAAGTATATATACAAGACATACTATATAAAATGAATATACAAGATAACATCCACACTAATAATACCATCACACGTACTACCGAAGAATAAAAATAAACTATAATAGCCACTAGTGATTATGTTTATATCAACATAAATATTAAATATATAATTAATATTATAACTATATTTAGTGAGCTATAAAATAATAGACAATATAAATAAATAAAACAACAAACAACCCAAGCATCTTACTACTATATATATTTGTATTATAGCATATTATAGCATAATAGTATTATAAATATAGTGCATAGTAATAATATATATTATTAGCAGTATAAAGTATAAATTATATGAGTAATATAGTATTATACCATATAATATATACTATTACAACTATATATATATAATATATACACATCACTTACATATATACTGTTTATAGTACTATAATATAGATAATATAAATAAATACAAGATATCAAAATAATCTATTCTATCTATCTATCTATCTATCTATTGAATCTACTATTCTATCTATCTAGTCTATCTATCTGTATCATATCTACTCATATCCTATCACATAATCTATCTACTATAGGTATAATAATATGATATAATTATTCTAACATATTACATATATAGATATATACTATATTATACTGTAGTATACGTATATAGCTATATAACAATATTACAATGCATGTTGCAATAATATATAAGTTAATGACCGAGTAGCATACAGATAGATAATAACTGTATAAGTAGTATATATAATAATGTATGTATAAAATATTGTATAATAATGCTACCGCCATAGTAAAATATAATGCCTTATACGTAACCTACAAAGTAGGTCAGTATCATATATATATCAGCCCACTACACTAAGTATATATATATATTTAGAGTAGTATATAGAGGTATTGTTTATACATACGATAACGATAATATATATATAGATATACTAAAAGTAATAATGATAAATATGATATATATTAATATATATTTATATAACCACCACACAACAACACACACACAAACACCACCTCACTTATATAGTATATATATATATATATATTATACTATAGTTATATATATTATATACATGATATTGTATTAATATTAAAAAGATATACATATATAATATATATATTTAGTATAGTGAGGTAATAAGTATGAATATATAGTATATATATATAGTATATATAAATTATAATAGCGTAATATAGTATATCGTAAGATAATATATAGTGAGTAATCTATATATCAGTATGATATTATTTATAAATATAGTATATAATAGTATATAAATATATATATATATATATATATATATATATTAATATATATATGTAAATATAGTATATATATATGTATTAGTATTATGTAGTATAATTTTTTATATATATGTATACAAGTTATATATGATAACTATGTATATTAATATATGATGATAATAATATATAATATTATATATATATATTTATATATATATACATATAATAGTATATATATATTATTATATAATATATTATATATATAATTTATATATATATATATTAATATAGTTATATATATATAGAGGTATCAATATATACATATTATATTAGAATTAATATATATATATATTTATAAATATATACATGATATATATATATAATATACTATATATATATACTTATATAATATGATCAGATATAGTATAATATATATATATTTTCTTATTTTTATATAAATATATACAATATATATAGTATAATCGTAATATAATATAAATAGTATGTAATATATACATAATATATAAAATTATTAGTATTACAGATATATATAATAATATATATTATATATATAATATATATAATATATATATATGTATGTATATATATAATTGCACTATAGATAAATATAATAAT
>NW_020869374.1:305573-310573 GCF_003789085.1 Penaeus vannamei | reverse complement strand
TTTCTGAGATAATCTCTAACCAGTTTCCTCTCTTACAATCTAAATCAATTATACTAAAATGAAATACAACCTCCTTAGCACAATATTCACCACAAGCAGTATCAGTAAACTAAATGTAGGGAAAAAGGAAAGTGAAAACACTGTAGAGAAATAGAGAAAAGATTGAACCTAGTGAGTGATACAGCATCTGCACAAGGCACAATTCTCATTGTCTGGAATTGGTTAAATGTTGTTTTTTCTTTTTTTGTGTGCGCGCTGTATAACACATACACGCATGCACACAGACTTTTCCTCTTTCTAAAATCTTAACAATGAATGTTTTACCTCTACCCATAACATCATATTGCACCCAGAGCAATAGTAACAGTCTAACAATACCCTGGCATACACACTACAGCTGCAAAAATAAGAGGAGATAAGCTTCCATTCTACAATTATTTCATTCTCAATACCATTCATTAAACTTTAGTAGCAACAATAACAATGAATAATGCAAGGCACACTTTCATTGTGATCATTATGGAGTTGTAAGTTCTCTGTTCCGAGAACACTGAGTAACAAGATATACCTTTTAGTTTTTATGTGCAAAGTTCATGAAAGAGAAGAAAATGATGAGAAAAAATTATATGTTATGTAATTACTTACGAAGCATGCTTCTTTATTCATGGAAGCATAATGTGCAACTATTTTTGTATAAGCAAATATGCACAACTGTAGTAAGGACAATTAACACTGGCAAAGAGAAACACACAGAGACGGGAAAAGAAAACCATCCACACTCAAACATACAATCAAGAGCGTGCATCCAACATGACTGTTCAAGATGGAATGATGCAATATTGCACTCATGTACACAAGTATCCTCCTTCCCTTGATATTACCTAGACTGACTGGGTTCAACTCCTTATTTGGGAGGATAACTGTATATTCAAGTAACTATATGTGGATACAGACACCTAAACCCTGGAAAGCACATGTACCCCAGCAAGCAAACGTGTACATACACACAAACACACACACGTGCAGTCAGACACACAAATTTTCCTCTCAAACAACTATCACATAAGTTACAGCAATGCCAAAGATACTGGTCAATGTGACATTATTCTTTAAAAATCTGCAGATATCCTTAACATATCAAGCTTTAGCTATTAAAACCATCTCTTTTTAAAAAAATATATCTTTCAGTCTTCCAAACAATACTGTAACCAACTTTTTATAACTGCACTAGGAACAACTATATTCATTTAAAAGCTTTTTGATTATGTCATTTGAAAAATTACAGTGCTTATTGTAGGAACCCCCAGTCATACCTAAAACTTGAAGTAAAAGATACACGGCAGAGTGAGTAATCCATGAGATTTCCCGTATCTTGAACTAACCAGACGAAAGTACACCTGAATGCATTCCCCAAATCTTCAGGAGGCCAATCAGCATCATTACCAAAAGAAAAGGCAAAAGAAAAGAAAAGTAAAGAAAAAAAAAAAGGTTTGGAAGTCACCTGAATGCTAAGTCCTTTTCGTATGACATGGACCATATAGCTCGACTTTGGAGAGAGGTGTGACGTTTGAATGAACTCTCGACCTTAAGAACTCTAAAATCCCTTACTGAAACTAATTAATTCAATTTAATAAATATATGCAAAGGTAGTTACATTCAAATTCAAATTCACCTTATAAAGATAAACAACTATAAACTGCTGATGGCAATAATTTACTTAACACTGTCTGATCACAGTTGCACTCAACAATTATATAGTTTACTAAAAACATTATTGGCATCATCTTACCAAAGACCCCATACTCGTCAGACTATTTATATATATAAAGTATATATATATCATTATATAAATTTGAACACATCACTCTCATTATGAAAAAATATATATATATTATGTGTGTGTAATTTTAAACATGTTATTGCAGCATCACTCATTCATGGCTTTCGATTCCTTCAGGTATAATACTTAGACCCTTGATCGGTTGGCACATAGTGGGTGGCGGGCTGGCTGAATTACACTCTCTGGTCTCCTCTTCTTCCGATTCATCATCCAACTCGAGAATTATCTCTTCAACCTCGGTATCCTCAAGATCATCTTTACCATTCTTGTTACTTGCAATATCTTCACTAATATATCCACTGAGCAGAGATGTGGTGTTCATGTTTTCCTTAAAGCCTTCTTGTACTAATTCATTACCAATTCCATTATCACTGTAAATCATATCACTTCCCTTGTCATTAGAGTAACCATCTGTTGGAGCCATACCTGTAGTCCTTTCCTCTCTTGGAGATTTATTTGCATTACTTTCATCACAAGAGCCGTCTAGAGAGATTATCATAATAGCATCACCACCGACAGGAGATTTTCGAGATGTCATTGGTTCCTCTTCGCCTTTGATTTCTGCATCTGCCTGGCTGCCAACACATTCCTTGTCACTGCCAAGCTTAAGTTCGGGGTCTTCCGTTGTGTCTAGAATTATTATTTCTTCAAGGCACAAATCCTTCCCTTCAGTAGGACTCTGAGCTTCATCACTCTCTGACGCTGCACTGCTCTCCCCGCTCACAACTCTTTCCATAGGAAGACCTCTTTCTAATTCAGGGTTTGAGGTGCAACTACTTCCTGTTACTGTTCTTTCTCGTCCATCGAAGCACTCAGAGTCAGATGCTTCGTCCTCGGCTGATGCAGCTTGCTCACCATTGTCAACTTTAAGTTTTTCCAACTTTTCACGTAAGCTTTCCCAGTACTGTCAAAATAAGAGAGAAAATTAAAATTGATATAATACACACACAATGAACATAGATACATAAACTTTATTTCATATCTACTACTGATCTATCAAGGCCTTTTCATCTTTTAAAAATACAATGAAGAGCCTTGCACAGAATAATTCATCCAACAATAGAAAAATAATGTTTATCTGATCTGCAAGGACACCTCTGCTGGTAGCTACTACAATTTCCATGATCTTAATCTTAACCCCTTGGATGCGGGTGACGGGACTATCACGTCAGAAAAATATTTAGCTTGAGGACCGGGTGAAGTGAACATACCATCATGAAAAAATTTAGCTAAGAGCCAGGGTAACAGGAACATGCTGTCATGAGAGTTTTGGCTGAAGACATGGGTAACAGAAATTACTTGCTATTAGTATACAAAGCTCCTGGAGGGTGATTAAGACTTACTGGGCATTTAGGAAGGGGCTCTTGCATAATTCCTATTGGTAAACAGGTATGGCATGTACCATCCATGAGCCATGTCTACAAGAATGCTAACTGCAGGGAACTATTTCCATGCTCTTCCCACTGTGATTGTCAACAGAGGGTGTAGTACAAAAACTGATATCATTAAATTTTTTAAAGGTCTCAAAAAACAAACTGTTACTTGTTATTACTACTGCATTGAGTTACAGGCTACCTTGAGATGATATGGAGGCTGTTCAAGGAAAACAGTCTATTACCATCTGAAAAAAGCATATCAAATGACAAATACAGACATTGGAAAATAATAATAAAAAAAACACTTGTGCAGAAGTGATAACAACATTGCAAAAGGAAGGCAAGGCATCTTGACACTGTACATGAGTGTTCATGTGGGTCAGGACTCCAAGCAACACATCCATGAAAGTTGCCAAACAAGTAAGCCTACTGCCTGGATTTTGGGCCATGTACAGGCAGATAAGCACTAGGATCCAATGGCTTAACCTAACAAAATTGAAATTGTATCTTAAATACAAAGTATATCTAAATGATCAAAGTTCTTAGCACCTTCTTTTACACATACCACATGCAATCTAGCACTAGATGAAACAATGCCAAATAGAGTCCATTCACACAAAAGTAAATGAAGAGTTGAAAATGTGTCCGATGCATAATATTCTAGTAGTTTACATTTTCATGCATTCTTTTTCCATCTTAATTACCCTCTCTACCTCTCATTTTCATTACACCTTCCGTCAAAATGCTTCCAAATCTTACAGAGAAAGGGATGGTACCTTTTCCTCCTGTGCAGTGATTTCTTCGAGTGGCGTAAATGTTTTGGCACTGTGGTCAAAGGTCTGATTGTCGTCTGGTTCTGGAGGTGTGATCTCAGCACCAACGCCTGGCTCTCTTGGGAGTCGACATCTTCTCTGCTCATGAATTTCCTCTGATATCTGTGAATAACAAAAATGGCTTTAATATTTAACTGGAACAAATAAGTCTGCTAGTTGCTGCTGCAAGTCACTTGATAATTTTGACTCCCTATGCATTCACCCCTACAATCCGGATGACATTACAGTCCTTTCATGGAAAAATCTGGGTCGAGGGCCTGGTGATGTGAACATGCCGTCATAGGGCAAAATGGCTGTGGGCTGGCTGACAAAAACTTGCCGTCATGAGGAAAGGCTAGGATGACGGAAAAGACTCGCCAAGAGTGCACAAACCTCTTAGAGTGTGATTTGACTCATTTGGCATTACAAAGGGGGCTTTAGCATTATTTCCATCAATAAACAAATGTGGAATGTAACGTGCATAAGATGTGACTAGAAGAACACCGGTTCCAGGGAGGACACCATTTCCATGTTATGCACTATATTCCTGGCCGCTATGACTGGTGGCGCAGGTTGCATTAAAGAAAATTGAAAATTAAGAAAAAATAAAATCAAAAGACAAATATGGACATTGGAAAATGTCAAAAGGGCTAAAAAAGTTTACACAAAATAACTTTCCAACAAGGAGGCACAGAGTCTTGTCACCATTCATGGGCACTCGTGCACGTCTGACCTACACACCACACGCCTGAGATGTTAGCTACTTATGTGACCCACTGCCCGTATTTTCAGCACTGTAATTTCCATGACGCAATTGGACCTAACAGGTTAAATACTTCAGTTTCACATTGAGAATAACACTAGTGAGTAATACAATTGAAGTGATTCATATCAACAGACGCCAGAATGCAAGGTCACAGATCAGTTAAAAAAACTAACACTATTCAGTAAATAAATTAAGAATATCCCTTA
>NW_020869374.1:293073-298073 GCF_003789085.1 Penaeus vannamei | reverse complement strand
TGACTCATCCGTGTAAAATTTTTCCCAGAAACTACGAAAGTGTGTCATGTATGAATTTTGCGTCTTATTATGCTGATTTGTATAGAAAAAGCTAATAGTATTTTCCCCTGAAAAAGTTTAGCTAAACGACTCCTGAAATTCTTTCGACTCCTAGAAGCGACGGGAATACCTAGAATCCCAACTTGACCTACGCATCATCCTAATCCCCAAAGATCCAGGAAGTCCACCAAACCCACTTACAAAACATCTCAAACCCTTCTAAACCACCCCAGACCCCTCACAATTTACCCAAATCCCCCTTTCAACCCCTTAACCCCCCGTATAACCCGTTAAAAAGCGTCGGTTTTTAATCTGTCATCGCTCGTCATTTGTTACATCCGGGACCCGCTGTTTCGACGCATGCGCAGAACCCGTGTTTCCTCAACCTCAACTTTGCCACCAACTTCAGTCCTTATTTTAGTTGTAAGTTTCATTCTTTTGATGGGTTTCTCGGGCTTTTAAGCCTGCTAAGAAGGTAGTTTGATCTCTCATCTGTCATAGAGATGGGGAATAAAGAGCCTAGGACGCACATCGAGGCATAAATAAGAGCAAATATGTCGAGATGTCTTGAGTTGTCTCCCCTTTTCCCAGTTAAAGTCCGGTTGACATCAATGTAGATTTTCATGCAATAGAAAGACGTCATGAAGGAGGTCATGAGCCCGATTGGCGTAGTTGAACATGGCATAAATTTTGGCATAGGTCTAATAAAGCTAATTGGGAGAGGAGAGACGTCCAAGCCCCAATTACGGCAGTTGAAGGTCACTCCAAAAGGGAAGGAAAGACACAAATATGTACGACTCGTATATCACCCTTTTACAGGCCTATGCTCCAAATTAGGCCTTGGTTCCCTCAAGTTTAATAAATTAGGGGGTGAGATCGATGTTTTTTACGTGAGGCAAAGTGGTGAAAATACCTGAATGTTTTGTATGGATGGATTAATTACCTTTTGTTGTGGTGAAAGCTGGTTGGTCGAGAATCAGCTGTTAATTTTGTTTACAATGAACCAGAGCACAAAAACGAGTCAGAATAGCAAAAAATTGGTCCGAATCAAACCATCTTAGGGTCTTATGAACTAGTGTTTTGTGTTAATGTGCTAGGAATGGATATGGAGTTGAAACAAAGCAGGTCTTTTGACAGAGCTAATGTAGATGTTTGTTTGTTTATGTTGCATAGTTTTCCCTTTTTAACTTATTTCTTCAGTTGAAAGTGGAACTTTAAGTGTGGACTAGGGATATTAGTTCTGTTGCTTACATATGAGTGTAGTAAATGAAGGATTTACATCCTTGTTAAAAGTTAGAAATTATTGATAAACCTGTCGTTGTTATACATATCTGTTTATTTATCTATTGTGTAAAATCACACACACACACTATTAAATGTGCGTGCACACAAACTACTTCATGTAAACTTATATTCACTTGCAAATATAAATGTAAACAAACAAAGAAAATGTACACAATCATAGATATGATTACAAATACACACACCCATAAACCTGCACAGAAATTAATAAAAGTAGAAATAGAAACACAAATGTATCATTAGAATCTTTGAATGTATACAAACATAAACAAACAAATGTATTTCCAAACTTTTATAGGAATAAAAGTTTTCATATGTGTCTATAAACATACATAGCTAGACATAAGTATTTACATACACACACACATGAATACTCATACCCAAATAACAGGTATAGATCCATGTACCCACACAATGAGACGCACAGGTACATACCCACACACTGCCTTAAAGAAATGTACACGCCCACATACAGCACTATTGAATGCACACGCCCACACAGTCCTAAATTGCATGAAGTAAAATGGCACAGAAAAACAGATACCGGTATAAAGAAACCCAAGGCATGGACACATACATAAAGTATATATATAGGTATGCATGGAATCACACTCGAGAAACCAAAGACAAAGGAAACTTTTGATTTTCAGATACAAGAGAGCATAGACATGCATGAAGATATAGATATAGATGTAAATATGGACATACAGGGCATAAAAATCAGTGCAGACAAAGAAAGTTCCCAGTGTATTTGATTATATTGGAAAATGGTGATAAGAATGTTGCATGGTTAGCAAAGTTAGTGGTCTGCTATCTTCAGGTAGTGAAATAGTACTTCACTTTTGAGTTCTTGTAAAGAAAAACACTGAAAGGCATTACTTCATGTTTATTTAGGAAAACCAGATTAGATTTGTTGTTTATCTTGTGTTCACAGAAAGAATTATTGCAGTATTAGGAATGAATCATCTGTTTGTGCATGACAAAAAGTAAACAAATAGTCATCACTTGTTGCAGAGCAGTCAGGAGGGAATCAGAAAGTTAGTAGTGTGTCAGTAATTATTATTTCACAACAATGATATTATGTAAAGCCTTTATTCAATGGGAATATCACAGATGTGAGATTAACTTTGTTTTATAAGGAAGGAGTAGGTTTTATCAATTAGAACAGGGCTATACCCCATCATTCTTTTGCCTTAGGATCTATTTGTAGATGGTTCTTGTTTGTTGTTTCTGTAATAAAATCTATGTTGTGCTTTTCATAAGCTTTTTTTAATCTTTGTATTTGGTTTCATAATAAATTTAACTTATCAGATAATTTGTATTATCAGTGTTGTTGCCAGCTGTTCACTATATCAACATATCAGAGATTTTGATATACCATAACACTTCCTTGTTCCATGATTATAACCTTGTTCCATTTGGCACATTTCTCAGGGTAAGGGTGCAAGTGACACTGTCTTGTGTGACCAGTTATGTTTGTTTTATCTAGATGAGTTTTTCCTAGTTATAAGATACATGTTTTAATAAGATACATGTTTTTGGATGACGTAGGGAACTAGACGATAGGTCAAATGTAGGTCTGACTAGGATTTAACATTTAAAGTAAACTCATTACATTTTCTGGAAGTATGGATTATACTGTATTATTACTTGATATTTGATATTTTTATTTGTTTGTATAGCATTTGTTTTGGTGCATTTGGCTATATTTTACATATGCTGTGAATATCATAAAAGTTTTCTCTCACTGATACTTTTTGTCCAGGAATTTGATTATGGTCTTTGATAATTTACATTATTAGATAAATTATCAAAAAGAATATAAAATTGTGTATGCATAAATGATCACCAGTGAATATTAAGCTGCAGTTCACATTGTATAAAAGATTACTTTTCTTATGTCTGATTTTGTGATCTAACTAAATTGTATTGATAGATTATTTTGTTGATTTACATATATACAACAAAATTATATTATTCACATTTTGATATAGTGTTACTTGTTTTTAGTTGTAAAATGTAAATGGTATGGCTATCTTCTGTCTACTAAGCTATTTATTGGTTTCTGTTTCAGGTGATCCACTATCGGATATAGGATCAACTTTAAAAAATGTCGGTGCTAAACTTAAGTGAGGATATGGTGGAGTGCCCACTATGTATGGAGCCGTTGGAGATGGACGACCTAAACTTCTTCCCGTGTACGTGCGGGTACCAAATATGTCGGTTCTGTTGGCATCGGATCCGGACAGACGAGAATGGTCTCTGCCCCGCCTGTCGGAAGGCCTACCCTGAAAACCCTGCAGACTTCAAGCCCTTATCGCATGAAGAGTGTGTATCTTATAATCCTTTTTGTGTTTTTGTTATTGTATTTTCTTTGTTTCTAAATATTGAAGAGTGTTGGTAATGATGTGATAGAAATGCGGTTTTTAGAGAGAGTTGTGTTTGGGAGTCCTATTACTTGGCATAAAAAGTTTTGTTTATTTTACCTTGCTCTTGATTTTACATTTTGATATCATGGAAATAAAATTTCATATAAATTAGTAAGCTACCACTACCTGTTTATTAAAGGTCTGACAGCTATTAGGAAAAAAGCTATATATTAATGGTATCTATTTATTTTTCGGTAGAGATACCTGAGTGATAAATTAACTTTTCTTATTTTTATTATATAGATTATATATATATATATATATATATATATATATATATATATATATATATATATATATATATATATATATATATATTTATATATTTATGTTGAAAGCTAAGGAATATGTTGTCAAAATCAAGTAAGGCATAACATGCATTACTTCACTCTTTCAGACTGCAGCGAATAAGGCAGGAAAAGCGTCAAAAGGATGCGCAACGTAAGCAAAAGGTGACGGAGAACCGAAAACACCTCGCCAATGTCCGTGTGGTGCAGAAGAACCTCGTGTTTGTGGTTGGTCTCTCTACGCGGCTAGCAGATGCGGAGGTAATGTGCTTTCTTTTCTGAGTGACAATATAGAGGATTGCTACTCATTATTTGCTCATCCCTTATTGTATGCAAACTTTCTTTTCTTTGGCTTTGGGTTGTCTCCAGGTATTTCCTTAGAGAAACAACATAAAGCTATGGCTGCATGAAACTCTTACGCGATCTCATTTCCTTCATGAATGAATCGAGTGCATTAGTTTTACTGTATGATCAGTAGATTCCTGTCATGGGTGCTCCTTGTTACTTAATCTATCAAGGACATAATGCAGACTGTGTCTCAAAAACAGCTGTGTTATTTAGCCTATCAGGAGTGGCTTCATTTTTGTAGCATCAGTGATATGCAAATGTTTTTCTTTGTGGGATAAATACTCAGACCTGCAAAATCACAAGTTGTCTGCATTGTCCAAAACAAGGAAATGTTTTCATGGACTGTGTTTGCTAAACATGCCAGATATTAATTATGTGAATTCCAGTATATCCCAATAAGCTCAAGAGAAAGAAAAAAATAACTGTAAGAATAGAACAAAAACTTGAGTAAGCATATGGAAGGACAGTGTTCCTATGAATATACCCACTATTTGACACACAAGGAATGCACTGTTACTGTTCTGTTTATGTCATTCCTAGTAGATCATCCTGGAATAAGTATGTCAAGTACTTAGAAAACTTTTTAAGTGGAAAA
>NW_020869374.1:275573-288073 GCF_003789085.1 Penaeus vannamei | reverse complement strand
CTCTTCTAGTCTGGGCTCTCGGATACTACATTCCACACCCATTTATAGATGGAAATAATAGAAAATCCCCCTCCAAAATTTTTAAAGAGTCTACCCGCTAAGAGGTTTGTGCACTCGTGGCAAGTTATTCCTGTCATATCGGCCTTCAGCAGAAATTCTTATCATGGCAAATTCCCATCACCCTGGCCCTCAACCAGATTTTCCCACGCAGCATGTTCACGTCATCCGTCCCTCAGGCCAAATTTTTCATGACGTGACGATATTGTCATGTGGATCGTAGGGGTTACGGTGACTACAGCTTTGACATGAAAGTGCTAGTGCAGGTTTTAGCATTACAGTATGGGGCATGCTGTGATCTTTCACTGATTATAAGGTTCTGGCATACCTTCTATTTTTTTTAGCTTATGCTGTGGCATACCCATATGTGTGCCTTGCATTATCTAACCTAATCTAACCCAGTAGGAGAACAACCATGTCACAAAGCACGTATGTTGTTATTCCTGATGATAGCATTCAGCATCATCATTATTGTCATCATTGTCATTCATCATCAAAATCATCATCAGCAGTAGCATAGTGATCATCATCAGCAGGATAATTATCATTATCATCATCATCACCATAATCATCATCAGCATCATTATAATTATCATTGCCATCAGTGTTATGATGATCATTATCATGATTGTCATCATCATCATCATCATCATTATCAGTGTCATGATCATCATTATCATCATCTTTATTATCACCATAATTATCATCATTATCATGATGATGAGGATAATGATGATCCTCCTCTCCTCCTCCTCCTCCTCCTCCTCCTCCTCCTCCTCCTCCTCCTCCTCCTCCTCCTCTCCTCCTCCTCCTCCTCCTCCTCCTCCTCCTCTCCTCCTCCTCCTCCTCCTCCTCATTCTCCTCCTCCTCCACTACCTCCTCCACCTCCTCCACCTCCTCAATCATCATCATCATTAATCATCATTTGTTAATCATCATCAGAAGGCCATCAAAACTTACTGTTGATAACATTTTTGTTGTTTTCCTGATATGACTATTATATCATGAACAAGAAAGAAAAGAGGTAGAGGGAAAGAGCCTTGAAGCAAAACAAACTTGTGCTGGTTTAAGTGCATTTGCACTTGAAGACCTATAGTGACAATAACAGAAAACAAACAGGGAGAGAGGCAGAGGGACAAAGATAGAAAAAAATAGAAGATAGCAGACAGAGACTGTGGGGGGATTATGTGAGTATGTGGTCTTGAGTATTTGTGAATTATTGGTTTAGGGAAAGGGTATGGTTCTCCTTGGGGGAGGGGGGTTAAATGTTAGTACAGTTTAGGACAGATTGGATGTGGTTAGAAGTATGGAACAGTCCCTTTGTTGTTGTTGTTGTTGTTGTTTCTTCTCATGCCCTCATTGGAAATAACGCAAGTGTCATGACTTGCTGAAATTAGGTTATTCATGTGAGACATTTGTTTTATTTAGGTTTGTGAAGGGTAGTCTTGCCAAATATGCAGGGAAGGGGGGAGGAGGAAGAGGATGGGGAGGTGCAGGTAAAGAAATGTTTACACCTGGCTGCCAAGTTTTACTTTGGCATCGGTCTGTGAGATCTGTCAATGGTGAAATGTGTTGGTTCAGATGTTTCTGCTTATCAACCATTTGTAAATGTGTTCTCCTTGGATGGCAGCCCATTTGTGGCAAAATCCCTTTGGCTGTTGATAATATAGAAAGGCCATTGCTTTATAAGGGATGAGGGTACAAAGCCTGGATGTTGCTGCCTGCTGGATTTCTTCCAATGTGAGGAGGAATTGTTTATATGGATTTATAAGGTTTGATCACTCTCTCTCTCGAGCTTTCTCTTGCTCCCTCTTATAGCTATTATTAGTATTATGTCAGGGAGGTCTGTTAGCAAGATGCAGAATTTGAGAGCTATGAATATTGAATGATGAAGAATACATGACATGTGTTAATCACACTTACCGCTATTAGCAAGATGCAGAATTTGAGAGCTATGAATATTGAATGATAGAGATGGTTACATGACATGCTTGTGCCAAAATAATGTCATTGTCTTACACATAGTAGGAGCAAAGCAAGGTACATTTAAGTGCTAATAGTGGGAGGTCATGTTGACTTAGACTAAAAGATAGAATAGAATTTGTCTTGTTAGAAATATAGATAGGTCAGTGTAGTTTCATTTTATGATATGTGTTTACACAAGTGCACAGACTCCAAGGAGTCAAT
Organism: Penaeus vannamei; assembly: GCF_003789085.1. Classification (NCBI taxonomy): domain Eukaryota; kingdom Metazoa; phylum Arthropoda; class Malacostraca; order Decapoda; family Penaeidae; genus Penaeus; species Penaeus vannamei. The sequence goes on along the minus strand of NW_020869374.1, from coordinate 285,829 downwards.
TAGTAGATCTAATTTCCCCTTTCATTTTGGAAAAAAATGTTCTTTTAACTAATGTCATAAATATCAGTGGTGTTCCTGTGAGAGTCATCTATGTGTAAAGACAATTGACAAACTAAACTCTCTGTGGGTATGGCATGTATACATGCCATCCTTGGGGGCATTGGGTTGATTTTATTACCAGCACACACGGTATAATATCTATTATATAACCCAGTTGGCGCTAATTTCATGCCAAAATTAGGTTTATAAAAAATGTAACCTTCTTAACTAAAGTGACCTTGAGTGAAACTTTTTATGAATGGTTTTATACACGAGTCCAGAAGAGTAGTGTTTAAAGTATAACAAGATATATATTATATTATGAAAAAATTAAAGTTCATATTCACCTCTTTAAAAATTTTCTCATATGTCATTTCTTAAAAGTGAAATCTTAATCAACAGGGTCCAAGTGCATCAGCGTACGTCACCTATCAACGTGCAGAGGATGCACTTAGAGCTATCCAAGCTGTAAATAACATCCACGTGGATGGGCGGACGTTGAAGGCCTCCCTTGGTACCACCAAGTACTGCTCCCACTTCATGAAGAACCAGCAGTGCCCTAAACCAGACTGCATGTATCTTCATGAATTAGGTAATGAAAGGCCGATAGCAAGATTGATGAATAACGAGATTCTTTTCTCTTTTTTTTATATAAATCGCTTTTGTTTATGGTTTGTTCAGAATTATCAACCCCCAAGAACTGCAACTTCTCTAGCTTGTCTGTCCCCCAGATGCAAATTGGGGCCTGATTTCTTCAGGTTTTAATAGTGCAGATTTTGGTAGCAGGCATTGAAGACTTATGTTATCAGTAATCAGAAATAATATTTAAAGTGCAAAAAAAGTTATCAAAGTTTCCCCTTGTGCATGAATGGAAAAATTGGCAAACATTACTATGAATTTGTAAAGAAAGCACGCAAACCAATTTCTATATAAGACAATAAAATGTGTATTTGGATATATTTGTGAATATAGAAATGTTTGAATAGTAAAAAAAAAAAAAAAAAAAATAAATCCAATCAGACTAGTAGAGGTGGAAAACAACTGTGATTGGCCTACAAGAGCTGTGGGGGTTTGTAGATATATTATTCATGTAGGAAACTATAGCATACATATTAGAAAGCATAAAATGTCTCATTAATAGGGATATAAGTGTCAGAAAAAAGTCCACCACCTTTTTGGGAGCCCTTCCACTATCATGTTTTAGAATAAGGTAAAATGTGGGTAAATATGCGCCTATGATACAATAGGTGTCTGGAATGTTTTTACAAGGAGGAAGAGCAGTCTTAACTCCTTATTTGCCTTTCAGGAGATGAATCGGCAAGCTTTACGAAGGAGGAGATGCAGCAGGGTAAACATCAAGAGTTTGAAAAGAAGCTTCAAGACCATTACTTAGGGATATCTTCATCTGAAAAAAATAGGTTGGTGATGATATTACGTACTCTGGTTTTTAAAGATATAAGATGATTATCTTCAGTAGAGGAAAGGGTTTGGAAAGTTATATATATTGGAAAGATATTGATAGGTAGATTACTCAGAGTTATACTTTGATACTTTCTCTGTAATATTCACTTAGAAGCTAGTCTGATTTTATTAAAGAGAAGACCAGGGTACTTATAAGATAGGTAGCACTACTTCATTACCAGGAAAATCCTAGTTGGTTTCTTTGCTGTCAACATTTATTGCAAATATTAACATTTTTTTTTATTTGTTTGAGCCAATTTTTAAAGAAAATATGCTAGAAAAACACTTGCCTTTAGATATTACACAGGTTGATGGATGAAAAGGGCAGAGCTAATGATGTCAGTACATAATACAGATACATAATAATTTTCATAATTTACTTGTGATTGATATAGTTACCAGGAGCAAGAAAAGTTCCAAATTTTCATAATTTACTCGAGATTGATATGATTAGCAGGAGCAGAAAAAAAGTTCCACTCTTGTATTTATGATTGCAAAGTAGCCCATGCCAAAAACAACCATCAGTCTATTTAATTTTTGAGTATAACAGGGTAAGTGGAAGTGGTGCTATCCGACTTGTAAGTACCTTGGTTACAGCTTCTATGCAATTTCATCATCATACCATTTTCTATGTACTTAGACTAATCAATCCTTGAAAAATAAACCAATAGTTAGAAAAATGAGTTGTCTTTGTGGATAGATATCATTGATCTCCATATTACTGATGATATAGCTGTTGCACACGGCACTGACTTCCCTCTTCTCCCCTTCTTCAGTAGCAGCAACCCAATACCCACACCACAACCAGCCACCTCAGGAAATACCACTTCAAGTTCTAGTAAGCGTTCAGCAATGGGTGGGGGTAAGGAGAATACGGCCCCAAAAGAACAGCCGGCGGCAGCCCTTACCCCCGATCCCGACTCAGGCGAGGCATGGCCTTCTCTCAACGCAATAGCCACCAAAGAAAGTAAAAAATCCAAAGGCAGTAAAGGTGATAGAAGTAATAGCTCGGCAAAACACACCGATACAGATGAGCATAATAATAATAACAAAAAGTAAGTGCATTATTTTTTATTTATTTATTTATTTATTTTGTTCCTTTTATCTTTTATAGATTATATTGAAGGATTTATAATTAAATATTTACATATAGTCCTTATATAAGGATGGTATATGGGGTGAGAGTGAATAAATTTAGTTTTTTATTTTATTTTGTTTTTTATTTTTTGATTATTTATTATTTTTTTTATTTTTAACTATTTATGTTAATTAGATTTTATTTAATTATTTATTTATTATTATTTTTTTATTTATTTATTTTTATTTATTATTATTTTTTTTTTGAGTATTATGAGGAATTTTGCATGTCTATTGAAATATCATATTGCCTGTTATTTACAAAATTACTTATCGATTGTTACTTGCCTTGCAGAGGAAATAAGGAAAGAGAAAGAGAAAGATCTAATAACACAAGAAGCAGCAATGGCAGCAGTGCCAGCAGTAGCTGTAGCACTGTCAGCAACAGTAGCAGTAGCAGCAATAGCAGCACAAGTGGCAGTAGTAGCAGCTCAAGTAACGGTCTGGGAGTGGATATGGTGAACCACAGTGTGAGTCCTGTGGTGACATCGTCTCCATCCTCGGCACACGAGAGCTGCACCTCATCTGCCTCAACAACACCGCCACCTTCATTTGATACCCCCATCATCCCTCCCTCACCTCCTCCCAGTTCCACGTCCCCCATGCCGGTATCCTGCGCGGGGGAGATCCCTCAGGAGGAGTCGTCCCCCTTACCCACACCGCCCTCGTCCCTATCGTCATCCTCAGAACCCTCTTCATCTCTCCCGCTACCACAACAGTTTTCACGCTCGGCTGCCGCGGCTGCTTCACTCTTTTCGGACAACAGCAACAGTTTCTTTTCCTCTGGGCCTTCTCTTCCACTACAGCGAGCCACACCACCACTTCCACCAGCCTCGTCCCCACAACAACAGCAACAGCTCCACAACAGTCACACTAACAGTCAACAACATCATCAACATCAACAACAACATCAACAGCAGCAGCAGCAACAACAACAACAACAACAGCAACAACAACAGCAGCAGCAACAGCAACAACACAGCAAGCAACAACAACAGCAGCAGCAACAACAACAACAACAACAACAACAGCAACAACAGCAGCAGCAGCAACAACAACAAACAACAACAACAACAACAACAACAACATCAACAACAGCAGCAGCAGCAGCAACAACAACAGCAACAGCATCAGCAGCCACATACACTGCACAGTGCTGCCCCAGGTATGTGTAAGTGTATGCGAATCAAGTTTTTAATGCTTATGTTAGGAGATGGGAAATCTTTAATGGTCTTTTCATTTTTGTATGTACATTTTATGTAAATTCTCCCTCTCATGCTTTCCCTTGGTAAGTTATATATTACTGAATGAAGAAATGTTCCTTTGCATAGCCTGCATAATTATACAAAACCTTTTTTTTAAATTTCAGATTGGGCCAGTAAATCAGAAGTATTCAATATGGACAGTGTGTTTTCCTCCCAGAATCGCTCAAGTAACACTTGGAACTGTATATTTGATTTTGAAAAGGGTGAAGATATTCCAGGGATCAGTAATTTAGTTGACGATGAACTTGGTTTCGATCCATTTGAAGAAACTAACAAAGCACTAGCAGAAGATATAAAAATAGAACAAAAGCAACAACAACTACAGCGGCACCAGCAGCAACTCCAACAGAACCAACACAACCAACACCAAAATCCGCATCAGCATCCACATCTTCAACGGCAACAGCAGCAGCAACAACAGCAACAGCAACAACAATTAAGACAAGGGTTAAAATCAATGCTGGACTACTCGACTCCCAGCGGACAGTCTCGTGCCAGATTGCCACCTCCAGGTTTCAATGGCCTCAACAGCTTCAACTCCTTCGGAATGCCTAGACAGAATCAGCCCGAGCCCAGTAAACTCTTACCGCCATTCCTCAGTGGTCTAACGGGCAATCCTAGCTTAGGGACACAAGGACTGGGGTCCCAGCCTGGGGTGCCGCCTCTAAATGGCATGGTGAATTCCAATGGCCTAGGGATACCTCCGGGCCTGGGCGGAAACATCCTGGGCGGGGGTAACATGAGCGGGCTTGGGAATGGGGGTCTCCTGGGTGGCCTTGGAAATGGCCTGCCTCCACACCTCCTACCGCCCGCGTCCCTTCTAGGTATGGACACGCCTCTCAGTGCCTCACAAGGTCCTCCAGGTATAGGAATGCCCAAAGGAGATGCATTCCTCCTCAAAGATCTTGAGAATGGTCTTCGCAATATATTCCCAGCCATAAGTTCCGTTAGCACTATGAACACACTCAATACTGTCAACACACTCAACTCTCTGTCTGGAGCGGCCAACAACCCGACCTCACAAAATAATCCTCTTACAAGCTTCTTAAACATGGCTCACCACCACCAACAGCAGCAACAGCAGCATCAACACCAGCAGCACCAACACCAGCAGCAGCAACAGCATCCTTCTCAGCATTCTCTTCTGCATCAGCTGACAATGAGCTCTCTGGCAAATTCCCACAAAGGTATTATTAAGATTCTTTGCCTAATGTGGCTTGTAATTTTAAAAGTAAAATGTTAAAGGAAAGTTAATAATTGCGTTGTATCAGATGGGGTTTTGTCATATTGCTCGTGTACTTTTCATCTTCTTTTGTACTTGTTTTAGTTTCAACTTAATGAGAACATATCGAACATTCTTGTTTTTAACACTGCTTAGAGTGCCTATATAATTTGTGCACTTACTTTGTTTTAGCTTATGTTTTCGCATGTTTTAGTTGATCCTATCAAGGCACTTGCTTACACTACTTTAACCCCTAAACTGCAGATGAACAATAGAATACTCACTTCCAAGAGAAAGTACTTCTCACCTTGTAAAACATATTCTTATCCTGCACATTATGGTTAAAAAATTAGTCACATTATAGAAAAATGGTCAAGATTTTTTTTTTCAAAATTACTGTAGTTCCCATTAACGTGGAAAGAATGCTAAAGATTACCATATTCAATTACAAGTCACGCAAGTGGTTTGTCACAGGCCATTGAACTGATCTATTATAAGTCATGTTGCAGTGTAAGGGTAAAGGAAGTGAAGCTCACAGCTTTCACATGATTACTATATTACATGATCTTGAATATTTGTTATGGTCATACTTTCATTGTAAACACATTTTTTGCTGAAAGTTAAATTATCATGTGTCACCTCAAAGGTCTTTTTATTTTTTTGTTGGATAAGTTGAATAAACTGGTCTTCTTAGCAAATCATGGAAGTTATTAATTATGCTATAACTAAATTTATTTTTTTATTTTTTGCAGCATGGAGCAACAGTGGTGCTCCTGACCTCACAGTACTTGACCCGGCTATCGTATCATCAGGACAGCTGACAGATTCCCGTTCAGATTCTCCTCCACACTGGATGAAGACCATGGAACAACTCACAGAAGGAGGCCCCCATCCACTCTGGAACAATTTGCTGCCCTGCAACCTGACGTCCGGTGGTCTGCCATCCGGGTTGGGTCCTCACACAGGCCCAGCGGGTACCGCGGCTCCCACACAGCGCTCCGTAGCACCCATGTGGCCCCCAACCTCCCCACCACCAGGTTTCAACAATATCTCTCCTCTACACCACCCCAAGCAGCATGAACCACACAAAATTGACAGTAAGCAACATTTCCTGCAGCATTGTTGACTTTCAGAATGTTTTGTACAATATTCCCGGAGTTTTTCTGCTCAGATGATGAGGGGGATATGATTATTGCAACTTATTTAGCCAAATAAAAATATAAAAAAGTAAAAAAAAGAACAAAAAAAAGAGAGAAAACATTGTTAGCCTTGCAAGGAAAATGGAGAGTGATTAGGCAACAGAACTAGTCATTCACTCTTGGGAGAAAGAGCACTTCTGACACTTGTGGAGTAAATATCAAAAGTGTAACCTCCTACATGGCTTATGCTGTTATTGATGTCAAAATAATATGAGAATAGGCATGTTTTACTTTTTCGGGTGTTGCTTATGATAAGTATATGACTGAAATTAAAAAGAAAAAAACAAAAAAAGAGGATGAAGCATTACTGTCGATGAGGAAGCACAGCCCATCATAGAAAACATCAGAATATGAAGTAGAACTTGTGCTTCATGAGGTAGATGAGCATGATGAGGGTCTGTATGTACTCCTCTCTACAGACATATTTAGCCAAGTGATATGCTTATGAAAAATGTCTTGCTATCATATCGTTATACACTATCCTAAAGTTCCCCCTCCCCCACCCATCCCCCTGCACACTTGTAATCTGTTGCAGAAGTCAGTTAGCCACTTTTGAAAGCTAACCCACCCAAAAAACTTCCAAGTCTTCAGAAAAGTTGGCCAAAATTTGTAGTTGAAGGAGAGGCAAAGAGGTCTACAGGCACTTGTATTATATTAATTCTTCCTCTCTTTCCAGATCTCTAATAGCGGTAAATGGAGACGTTTATATCCTGTATGAGTGAAGATGAATATAGAAGAGTTTATTATATTGAGCTCCAGCCCCTTGTCAACCTGTTCTAAACCATTTATGCGAAGAGCCTACAAGTCATATAGCCACTTGTTGATGCATTGTTTAGAGAGAAAACGGTAGACGGGAAGTGGATTATTTTTCTAATTTGACCAAGTAAGCAGTGAATCCTCAAATGAAATTTCATCATATTTTTTAGATATTTCTATTGGATTTAATAAAGTGAGAAGAAGAGTCCCTTTTTTTTTAACAACTTTGTATAAATATTAAAAGCTTTACACCAAACTTTCCCTTTGCTGTTTTTGGCAGCCTATTTAACTTGCATGCATTGAGAATCCTATTTTTTATTACTCTTTAAGTTACGAGATAGTACTGCACTTTTGTCGGTCTTTACTACCTTTCCAACATTTAGCTGATGTTTCTTGAAGAGTAGTCAGGCATTTTTCAATTTATTTATAGTGTTTAACTTGACCCTGGTATAAAAATAAAAATTGTCCGCTCAGTCGCCGGGAGCCAGATCTTTTTGTCATATTGCAGAGGTCAACTTTCCGCTCACGACAACTAAACGGTTTTTAAAAAGACAATGCCCTAGCACGTGACAAGTTTTTAAAGACTATACAGGTGTGAAGGTAATGGGGATCATATAAAGGTACTTCTAGAGTGCTGGATACTAAGGGAGTGTTGCCATTTTTTCTCTTTTGTTTTGCCAAGACCGAAACAGGATTTTTTTCCAAGCACCAAGTTCGATCGAGTTTGTTAATACATTGAAGTGTACTTTTTAACTTTTTACTTGACTACTACTGTGTGTAGGAAAACTTGAAGATTACTTGTCTTTTGTAAACATTGTTTTTTTTGTTTTTGTTTTTTTAAGTTTTTTGTTTTTTTGTTTTTATTCTTATTTTTGATCTTTTCTTTGGTTGGCAGGCTATCTATACTTGTCGTGTAGCTTATATGTCTCACCTGCACCCTAAATATACCGGTTGGAAATGGAGAATTTTGAAGGAGGACTTGAAGGTGCAAGACGTTTGTATTAGATTTCATTATCATATGATATATCTATATATATCTATCTATATATATATTTATATAATATATATAAATATTCACCCTTAGTACCCAGCAATCATATCCGCGTGGTAACTCTTGTGCATATGAGAATGATATTATTCATGTCTGTGCTACTTATCAATGCTGTATACCTACTTCACGAGGCCCTTTCCCCCCTCCCCCCTCCCCCTTCCCCACTCCCACAAGACTAATAGGACCTACCTTCCAGTGATTCCATAAACGCTGCAGACTGTTATCCCAACCCTCCTCTGGACAATATTTTTTTTTTCTTTTGTTCATGTACGAGGATTTGGAAGTGCTGCTCTCCCATAGAAAGTAGTAATTCTCCACTGCTATGGAAAGGAAAATTGTACCATTTCTTTGTACCATTTACTGCTGTTTGAATCTTCAAAAGTGTGATGAAATGGGAGGGCTGGGGACTATTTTATATCGCGTGCAGAAGAGATGGCTGTCTTTAGACGCAGGCTGTCAAGAGTAGAAGTGAATGCTGCTGGCGAGGAACAAACGTCAAGAGCTGGTCAAGAAGTTTGGTTCATCTGGAGTGCAGACATCGCATCTACTGACTTGTACTAATATGACATCTATCATATAATGTGGATGCTATGGTATATTCTAGGACAACCTTCAACCAAACATTCTAATCAGAAAATAAAATTCAAAACATTTCACATATGGAAATTTTATTTACCGTACCATTTCCCCCCAAAGAACCGGGTTCATTAAGGTGTTAAAAGAATTAATAGATGATGTGTCAATATTGTAAAGTGTAAAGTCAGTTTTTCTTTATTATTTGCCAAGCAGGCTGTGATTCCTTGTTTCTATCTGCTTTTCTGCTTTTTTGTGTGATAAACACTTGAGTTAACCTTGAACATTTATTTTTGTTTTTTAAATAACTGACATTTGTAAGTGGATCAGTGAGAAATTCAGGAAATAATGTTTTATGATCATCATCATCATGATAACTACTACTACTGCTATTACTACTACTACTACTACTACTGATATTTGATATGATGAGAGTAATCACCTTATAGTAGTAATAATGACATTTTTAATATAATAACTTATAAAGAATGACAATGATTGAGAATTATAATGATAGATAATGATAGTGGTGGTGGTGGTGATTGCATATAACTAAGCATCCAGAGTTAATACCAAGAAACCATCAAGGAAAGTCACAGTAAAAGAGCACATTACTTAGGGAGAGAGAGCTTGTATAAGTAAAATATAGAGTAATATATCTGGAAATCTGGAATGTGTTGTAGATGAACCTGAGGAAGGGAATGGTACGTGGCAAAGTTCTTGCTGGTGAATGAGATGTGTATAGAAGGCTTATGTCCTGGTGTGATTGGAAGAGTTGTGTTGAAGTGAAATGTATGAGGAAGTGTGCATTCATTTGGTGAAGAATTAGAGTGGATATAGTGAGATGGAAAAAGAAAGACAGACAGACAAATTAATATAGAGTGGAAAAAAGAGACAAACCAAATTGATTCAGAGACAAAAAAATAGACACGATATAAAGAAGAGTCACCAACTTGCAGAGCAAACAAAAGACTGGGAGGGTATGCATTAAAACTTTACGAAATATCCCACTTTACGAAGCTGAGATATTTCAGGAGGGAGGAGTGCAGTAAACGACTCTGAAGGAGGAATATTGTAAGACGGGACAGTGACGTAGCCAAGGAGTTATCAGTAGGTGAACAGCTGGTGGAGACACTTGGCAAGTGGAGCGGTGAAGTATTCTGATGCAACAGGAGGATACCGAGGCATATCCTAAAATCAAATTACTGGAGAGCAAGAGGGCGTTGTACAGTCGCAGATATAAACATCGTATCAAAACAACATGTACAGTCACGGTCAAAACGTGAAACATATTTTGAATTCCGCAACGAACATGTACTTAACACCACACTCTTTGTATAGGGGAAGACAGATTCTAAACTTCAGGTCATAAAACATGACTTGTCTGTCACTGTACATGCATTAAAATCATTATTATACATAAAAGAGATTACACTGCGGAGGGGACACCGGATTCGGACAGGGTACACTGACCCCCCACCCTCCCTCCACCACAAGGGAGCTCCCCATAGCTACATCGCTGGTACTGTGTGGAAAGGAACAGCGAGAGGAAG
>NW_020869374.1:240538-258038 GCF_003789085.1 Penaeus vannamei | reverse complement strand
TCTTTAACCGGACGAATCTTCTTTAACCGGACGAATCTTCTTTAACCGGATGAATCTTCTTTTAACCGGAGAATCTTCTTTTCTTCTTTAACCGGACGAATCTTCTTTAACCGGAAGAATCTTCTTTAACCGGATGAATCTCTTTAACCGGATGAATCTTCTTTAACCGGACGAATCTTCTTTAACCGGACGAATCTTCTTTAACCGGACGAACCGGATGATCTTCTTTAACCGGACGAATCTTCTTTAAAACCGGACGAAATCTTCTTTAACCCGGACGAATCTTCTTTAACCGGACGAATCTCTTTAAACCTGAACGAAATCTTCTTTAACCGGACGAATCTTCTTTAACGGACGATCTTCTTTAACCGACGAATCTTCTTTAACCGGACGAATCCTTTAACCGAATCTTCTTTAACCGGACGAATCTTCTTTAACCGGACGAATCTTCTTTAACCGGACGACCGGATGAATCTTCTTTTCTTTAACCGGACGAAATCCTTAACCGGACGAATCTTCTTTAACCGGATGAATTCTTTTAAATCTTCTTTAACCGGACGAATCTTCTTTAACCGGACGAATCTTCTTTAACCGGACGAATCTTCTTTAACCGGATGAATCTTCTTTAAAACCGGACGAATCTTCTTTAACCGGACGAATCTTCTTTAACGGACGAATCTTTTTTAACCGGACGAATCTTCTTTAACCGGGATGAATCTTCTTTAACCGGATGAATTTCTTAAACCGGACGAATCTTCTTTAACCGGACGAATCTTCTTTAACCGGACGAAATCTTCTTTAACCGACGAATCTTCTTTAACCGGGAATCTTCTTAACCGGACGAATCTTCTTAACCGGAGAATCTTCTTTTCTTTAACGAATCTTCTTTAAACCGGACGAATCTTCTTTAACCGGAATGAATCTTCTTTAACCGGACGAATCTTCTTTAACACGAATCTTCCTTTAACCGAATCTTCTTTAACCGGACGAATCTCTTTAACCGGACGAATCTTCTTTAACCGGATGAATCTTCTTTAACCGGACGAATCTTCTTTAACCGGACGAATCTTCTTTAACCCGAATAACCGAAATCTTCTTTAAACCGGACGAAATCTTCTTTAACCGGACGAAATCTTCTTTAAAACCGGACGAATTTGAATCTTCTTTAACCGGAACGAATCTTCTTTAACCGGACGAATCTTCTTTAACGACGAATCTTCTTTAACCGGAATCTTCTTTAAACCGGACGAAATCTTCTTTAACCGGGACGAATCTTTCTTTAAATGAATCTTCTTTAACCCGGAATCTTCTTTAAACCGGACGAATCTTCTTTAACCGGACGAATCTTCTTTAACCGGATGAATCTTCTTTAACCGACGAATCTCTTTAACCGGAATCTTCTTTAACCGGACGAATCTTCTTTAACCGGACGAATCTTCTTTAACGGATGAATCTTCTTTAAACCGGACGAAATCTTCTTTAACCGGGAACGAATCTTCTTTAACCGGACGAAATCTTCTTTAACCGACGAATCTTCTTAAACCGGATGAATCTTCTTTAACCGGACGAATCTTCTTTTAACCCGGACGAATCTTCTTTTAACCGGACGAAATCTCTTTAACCGGACGAATCTTCTTTAACGGACGAATCTTCTTTAACCGGACGAATCTTCTTTAACCGAAATCTTCTTCTTAACCGGACGAATCTTCTTTAACCGGATGAATCTTCTTTAACCGGACGAATCTTCTTTAACCGGACGAATCTTCTTTAACCGGACGAATCTTCTTTAACGGACGAATCTTCTTTTAACCGGATGAATCTTCTTAAACCGGACGAATCTTCTTTAACCGGATGAATCTTCTTTAACCGGACGAATCTTCTTTAACCGGACGAATCTTCTTTTAACCGGACGAATCTTCTTTAAACCGGACGAATCTTCTTTAACCGGACGAATCTTCTTTAACCGGACGAATCTTCTTTAACCGGACGGACGAATCTTCTTTAACTTTGGACGAATCTTCTTTAACCGGACGAATCTTCTTTTAACCGGACGAATCTTCTTTGGACGAATCTTCTTTTGAACTTTTGAATCTTCTTTAACCGGACGAATCTCTTCTTTGAATCTTCTTTAACCGGATGAATCTTCTTTAACCGGACGAATCTTCTTTAACCGGACGAATCTTCTTTAACCGGAATGAATCTTCCTTTAACCGGACGAATCTTCTTTAACCGGACGAATCTTCTTTAACCGGACCGAATCTTCTTTAAAGAAAAAAAAACCGGACGAATCTTCTTAACGGACGAATCTTCTTTCGGACGAATCTTCTTTAACCGAATCTTCAAAACCGGACGAATCTTCTTTAAAGACGAATCTTCTTTAACGGACGAATCTTCTTTAACCGGATGAATCTTCTTTACCGAATCTTCTTTAACCCGGACGAATCTTCTTTAATAATCTTCTTTAACGGACGAATCTTCTTTAACCGGACGAATCTTCTTTAAACGGACGAATCTTCTTTAACGACGAATCTTCTTTAACGGACGAATCTTCTTAACGGACGAATCTTCTTTAACCGGATGAATCTTCTTTAACCGGATGAATCTTCTTTAACCGGACGAATCTTCTTTAACGGAGAATCTTCTTTAACCGGACGAATCTTCTTTAAACCGAATCTTCTTTTGACGAATCTTCTTTAACTGGACGAATCTTCTTAACCGGATGAATCTTCTTAACCGGACGAATTCTTCTTTAACCGGACGAATCTTCTTTTAACCGGACGAATCTTCTTTAACCGGATGAATCTTCTTTAACCGGACGAATCTTCTTTAACCGGACGAAATCTTCTTTAACCGGATGAATCTTCTTTAACCGACGAATCTTCTTTAACCGGACATGAATCTTCTTTAAACCGGATGAATCTTCTTTAACCGGACGAATCTTCTTTACCGGATGAAAATCTTCTTTAACCGGACGAATCTTCTTTACCGGACGAATCTTCTTTAACCGGACGAAATCTTCTTTAACCGGATGAATCTTTTAACCGGACCGAATCTTCTTTAAACCGGACGAATCTTCTTAACCGGATGAATCTTCTTTAACCGGACGAATCTTTCTTTACCGNTTTGCTTGTATGTGTATTAGTCTTTCTGTCTATCTATCTTTCCATCTACCTATATACCTACTATTTATCAACCTATCTATCTACTCATCCATCTGTCTATGTTTTTTAACTGCATGATTTTTTTTTTTTTTTTTTTTTTTTTTTTTTTTTTTAATCGAGATCGCGATTAAATTCCATAATGATGAATATTCAGACTATAATAGCATCGTCCCATCTTTTTCTGTCCGTGGCCCCCTGCCAGGCTATAACAATCCCATGGCCCCTGTTAAGTGTCTGTCCTTTGTCCAGTCAAGTTAGTACAAAGTATGAATGGTGTAGAGGGTGCTAAATAGCTATAGGAACACTATATGAAGAGAAAATTCCATTATGAGAGAAAATATCTTAGTACTGTACTGCCTTTTTTATGTTATAGATTTATTTCATTTTTTAATATTTTATAATTTTCTGTTATATTTATAATCATTTCTATCATTATATTATTTCATTACATTAATTTTTTTGGGTATCTTTATTATGAGTTAGATTCATCGTTTCATATCGCTTCTATGCCCCCCCCCCCAGGAAGTAAACCATAGCCCTGGAGGCCATGCCCCCCAGGGTGGTACCCCTCCTATAGAGCTCACAATTATGGGTGATATTAATCATAGAATATAATTTGATTAAATGAAAAAAAAATTAACCATTAGAGTAAATAGAGACAGTTACTTTATAAAGAATAATTGAAAATAATGAATAAATTTCATACTGATAAAGATGTAGTAAGATTACTTTGAATGCGGTTGAGGCCATTTGATAAAAACGACACACAGCAATTACAATAACCTCAGTGTTGGCTTTGATAATAGTATTATTAGTCAGAAGAAGTGCAGCTTCAAAGGTGATAAACAGTATAATATTGTGATATTTTTGAATATATACACACACACCACACAGACATATACAAACACACACATACACACACACACCACACACACATCACACACACACACACACACACACACACACCAACACACACACACAGCACACACACTCGTGTAACTAGTGTCTGTTATATACGCATCAAGCAACCTTGGCCACTATTCGGCTATTTTGCCCCCATTACCCCTCCCCCTCGCCCCCCCCTTCCTGTCTCCGCTACACTTTTAAAACATAAGCTTTAAAGTGGATTTTTTTTTTTTTTTTTTTTTTTTTTTTTTTTTTTTTTTTTTTTTTTTTTTTTTTTTTCCTTCTCTAAAAGACCTCCTCCTCAACAAGCGTCTTTGAAGAACGGCGGAGACTTAGGATAACCCAAGCCGTCTCGTCTCGCTCGGAATTACTCGAGAAACGGGCTTTGTCTCCGAAGAGGGTGTCGGTCGGGCTTTTTCATTAGCAGTTGCTCTTCCGTTCTGTGATTTCGTTATTTGCATCGGGCTTTTGTATCTCAGATTGATAAAGCGTGTTTCAAAAATGTTTACGTAGCGGTGTTAATTCAACTGGAGATTTCAATTTTGCGTTTATTTTTAGAGGAGAGAGGAGAGGAGAGACGAGAGAGAGAGAGAGAGAGAGAGAGAGAGACGGAGAGAAGAGACCAGAAGAGACAGAGAGACGAGAGAGAAGAGAGAGAGAGAGAGGAGAGAGAGAGAGAGACAGAGAGAGAGAGAGAGAAAGAATAGATAGCAAAACAGGTAAGAGAGAGAGAGGAGGCAGCATAGAGGCTAATGTTCGGTTCACAATAAAAAAAAATTTTGGTGGGGGGGGATATCATACAAAAGATGAAAACGAAAGGAAAAAAATATGAAGAAGAAAAAGTAGGAAAAAATCTTTAAATTCCAACATTTAAGATTAAAAAGACGAAGAAGATAAAGAAGAAAAATCTTTAATCGTTAGTGCAGAATACGAATGACAAGAAAAGAAAAGAATAGGAAAAGAAATAAAAAAAAAAATAGATGAGAGAGAGAGAGAGAGAGAGAGAGAGAGAGAGAGAGAGAGAGAGAGAGAGAGAGAGAGAGAGAGAGAAGAGAGAGAGAGAGAGAGAGAGAGAAGAGAGAAAGAGAGAGAGAGAGAGAGAGGGGGGAGGGAGAGAGACAGGCAGACAGACAGACAGACAACAAGAATAAGAACAGAGAGACAGACAGACAGAACAAGACAGAGAGAAGAAAGAGAGAGAGAGAGACGAGAGAGAGAGAGAGAGAGGAAGATAGATGATAGATAGATAGATAGGAGAGGAAGAGAGAGAGAGAAGAGAGAGAGAGAGAGACAGAGAAGAGAAAAGAGAGAGAGAGAGAGAGAGAGAGAGAGAAGAGAAAAGGAGAGGACAAGAAGACAGAGGAACAAAAGAACAGAAAGATCAGAAAAAGAAAAAGAGAAAGAAGGCAGAGAAGAAAAAGAAAGAAAGAAAGGAGGAAACAGAGAGAGAGAGAGAAAAAAGAGGCCCCCCCTCTCCCTCTCCCCTCACTTTCCCCGCTCTCCCTCCCCTCCCTCCCCCTCTCTCTTGTCTCTCTCTGGCCAAACTTGACATAATCAAGGAGTTGCCTTAAAACTTGCTGAAGCCTGAGTTATAGGCTCGGTGGGGTATAAAATAAAATCGATGCGGCTGGGTCATTTAGGGCTATAAAGCACGCCAGTATATTATATATTGTTCATGGACGGGAAACCCCAACGCCCTCCCCCCCCCCCCAGCTGTTTTATTTTTTTTCTGTTTTATCTTTATTCACAATTCATTTATGCAATTAAAAAAAAAAAAATGGTGTTAGTTTTATTTTGTCATCTTTCTCTCTATTTGTTTTTTGTTTGTTTTGTGTGTGTGTGTGTGTGTGTGTGTGTGTGTGTGTGTGTGTGTGTGTGTGTGTGTACGTTGTGTGTGTGTGTGTGTGTCTGTCTGTCTGTCTGTCAGGCTGTCTGTTCTTCTGTTCTGCTCTCTATCTCTATCTCTCTGTCTGTCCTTCTCTCTCTCTCTCTCTCTCTCTCTCTCTCTCTCTCTCTCTCTCTCTCTCTCTCTCTCTCTCTCTCTCTCTCTCTCTCTCTCTCTTCTCTCTCTTTTATCTTCACTCAGTCGTGCATGAATCTATTTACCTATTTATATATTTGCTTGTTTGTTTCTTTATTAATTTCATAGTTTACTTATCTATCTGATAATTTCTTTATTTCTGTATTCATCTATTATCTATTCATTTGTTTGATTTATTTGTATAGTTATGTATCTTATGCATTTATATATCTGTTCATCTACGTTTGTTCTCCGAATTGTCGCTGTGCCCTTTCTGTTCTGCTGTTCTCTGAAGATCTTCAAAAAGGTTCAAGAATGATCAAGAATGTTTGTTCTGCCTTTGTTCTTCGTTGTGTCTGTTCTAGAATTTGTTATTTTCCTTTATATAAAAACATCTCATTATTTGCCAGACTGTTATAGAGTAATTATCCCCCCCCTCTTTTTTTTCCTTTCTTTTTAAAGAATTCTTGATAACTCTAGACTAATCATCTATCTCTGTTTTTTTATCTATCAATTTTAGCCTCTGTGATGGCTGGCTTCCCCTCCCCCTACCCCTCTTCAAGCGTCGCCCCTTTCACTTCATCTTTTCCTTCTCTTCTCTCTTTTCTTTCTCTCTCTCTTTCTCTTTCTTTCTTTCTTTTTCTCTTACTCTTTCTCCTCTCTTCTTTCTTTCTTTCTCTCTCTCTCTTCTATTTCTCTCTTCTTTTCTCTCTCTCTTTCTCTTTTAATATTTTTTTTCTAGGAATATCCATATTTATGTTTTTCTTTTGATTTTTCTAGGTAAGAGAACTGTTATAGAAAGTTACAGTGTCCAAGAATGTTCTGCTATATCAATTGTTGTTTGCATGTTCCACCAATGTTCTTTGTTTTCTTCTTTGTTCTTTGATATCCTTTAAAAATCCCTTATTTTCTTTTATATTCTTATTCGTATTTTCATTTTCATTTTCATTTCTATCTTTTGTTTTGGATTAACGCTCTTTTCTTTTGTTCTGGCTTTTTTGTTTTTTGGTCTTTTTGTTAAATTGACTTTGCTCTTTTCTTTTTTTTTTGGAGGGGGGGTCGTTTTCTACCTTTTTTTTCTTTTTTCTGCCTTTCTTTTCTCCCTTTCTTCTTCTTAGTCATCTTTTTCTTTTTTGTTTTCTGCCTTTGCTCTTCTTTTCTCTTATTTTTCATTCTTTCTTTTTTTTTCTTTTTTCTTTTCTGCTTTACTCTTTTTTCTTCTTTTCACTTTCTTTTCTATTTTTTTCTTTTTTTCTATTTCGTTTTCTGCCTTCCTCGTTTTTTTTTCCTACTTCCTCTTTTTTTCTTTTTTTTGCATCTGCTTTTTCTTCTTTGTTTTTTGTTTTTCTCTTTCTTTCTTTCTTCTCTTTTTTCTTTCTCGCTTTCTGCTTTTCTCCTTTCTCTCTCTCGTTTTCTGCTTTTCTCTCTCTTTCTTTTCTTTCTTCTCTCTATTCTCTTTTCGTTTCTGCTTCCCACTTTCCTCTTAATGAGCTTTTCTCTCCCTCATGCCATGCAAAGCTCTTTCGCCCGAGTTCATGGTCGAGAGCTTTTGTCCGAAAAAGCAAAATTATATATATAGTTATTACTATTGTATTCCAATTCATTAGCCTTTATTAGGGTCATTAACATTATATCTCTTTTTATTTCTTTTTTTTTAATATTATGATAATTATGAGCATTTTCATCATATTGGTTACTCACATAAACACATACACATGCATGGTCACATACACACGCATGAAGATATGATAATTTCACACAAATACACATGAGTATGTCTACACACACACACACACATACGCACGCAAACAAATGAGTGCGTGTGTCTATATGCCTTTATATGTCTATATATTTATTAACATATTTGTAAATCATTACATACACAGTATATGTATTATTGCTATTGTTATCATTATATTTTTTGTGAACCTATCTTGACTTTCATCACTACTATCATTATAGGAACATTATTACTATTATAACTATCAATAAAACAATATTGTTATCTTACAACCATTCATATCACCATCATCAGCAATGTAATCAAAATCATTATCAGTTTTATTACCATCACCATCATTATGATTTTAAGTATAATCTACTAACATTATCAAAATTATCGGTATCCTTTATATGCTCATTTTCATCATTTTATCATTATCATTGTTATTGTCATTGCATTACCATCTTTATCTTCACTACCATAAGCATAATCATCGTCTCTTCAAATTCATATTTTTTTTCGTCTTTTCCATAACGAAATCGTAACGGACATGAAATGATCATTGAAATTTTAATTGTCGCTGAAATGGATAAAATATAAACTTTTATATATTTCGTGATTATTTCATGACTTTAGTTGGGGCAAAAAATGCATGATATTTAATGCATGTTTTTTGGATGATTGCATTACAAGGGAATAACTTCTGCGATTTGAAATTGTTAAATTTGCAGTGAGTTAGTCGCAATACACAGGCACAATGACACACACACACACATATATATATACATAGACATAGATACACACATAGATGCATAGATACGCACATTCATATATACACAGACAAATAGACAGATGGAGACACACACACACACACACACACACACACACACACACACAACACACACAACCACACACACACACACATACACACACACACACGCTCTGAGCTTGGTTCTTCTCCCGTATTGAAACAACTAGGTAAGAACACACACACACATGTATACATATGGACAGACATACATACAAACACACACAGATACACACACAGAAAACAAACAGATTAACACACACACACACACATCGATACATGGATACACGGACAGATAAAAAAGACACACACACACACACACACACACCCCTCCCTCCTCCCCCCCTCCTCTCCCCACCCCCCGGCCAGTCCCCTAATTAGCGTGACCTGATACAGAGTGTTTGATGCTCCCGTTTCAAATTATTTTTCAGGTCCATGATATTTGCTTCAAAGCATAGTTCGCATTGATCCAATTCATATCCCAATAAATTCACACCCGCGGCCATTTGCACATTCCATCGTTGAAGGGGGGCGGGGGGGGAGGGGTCTGCCGGTGCCATTCATCAGCTGTTCATTGTCCGGGTTATTCAGATTACCCATCGTCCTTTGCGGAAATAATGGTGGACATGCACACGTGCTGTGGAGACCGATTGCGGATGGAAATGGATAGATAAATTGGATAGATGGATGATAGATAGTGAAGTGAAAGTGAACGGAACAACAACAACAAAAAAAAAAAAAATACAATAAAAATGCGTGTTAATTAGTAGAGTAAATTATGATAATTTATAAATGGTTTGTTTAAAAGTTAACTAGACAGTGGGGAGAAAAGTCACGAGTAGGTTGTTTTTATTTTTTATTTTTTTTGTGAGTGCTGGTATAAAAATTTTTTGTTATGTCTGGGTATTGGAGGTTTTGATGCTTGACAAGTGAATTGATACAATTGTGAATCCCTGTGTATTGAATTGTGATAATTGAGACTGGATCGTTGCTTCACCCAACACAGAGATCAGAAGAGATTGAGCAAATTTGCGGCAAAAAAACACATGCCGTGATGTCTACCTAGTTGGAAAAAAAATATATATTTTATATTTATCATGATTTTTTTTTCTTGTACGTGGATACTTCAATGGAAATAGTCAAAGGAAACAGTTCCGGTAATATATAAGATATATATATATATATATATATATATATATATATATATATATAGGAATATATAATATATATATATAGGCAATGTATAAGAATAAACTGAGATTGGAATTACTTATTAGAGTGAAGTGTGAAAGAGGAATAACATGAAGGTTGAAAGGAAGGGATCGATTACCTTTAGTACAAGAAAATAACGGCAAGATACACGTAGAATGGTAGTGGTGACCTGGATCCCGTCTCACGTTTACTTTAATTAAGGTTTTAGTAATGGTTGTTGATATGGAATTACTAGGCAAAAGGAGAGCATAATATATAGTTTAATTTAGAATTTAATTAAGTTAGGAGAGAATATTACATGTGTTATTATAATGTTAATTGTTAAGATTAACCTAGTGATTTGCCTTATTTATTATTTTTCATAAAATAAAAACTTACTGGTTAAGAATGTTCCTATGTTCTTTGTATATTTAGAACACTCAACAAAGAAAAGAATTCCATCCACCTTACGAGCCCTAACGCCACTAAGTCATGCTACCTGTATTAAAATTAGGCAAGTTAAAATCAAGTTTCCTCAAGTTTTCCTTCGGTGGCAGCACTAAACTCGAGTTAGATTTTGAAAGTATTGTGTGCTAATTATCCACACTAAATTTAGCATCCAGTAAACTTATTTATGTATATGCATATAGATAGATAGATGAATAGATATATATATATATTGATACATAGATATAGATATATAGATATTTGCATATATGAATGTGTGTGTGTGTGTGTGTGTGTGTGTGTGTGTGTGTGTGTGTGTGTGTGTGTGTGTGTGTGTGTGTGTGTGTGTGTGTGTGTGTGTGTGTGTGTGTGTGTGTATGTGCAGGTGTGTGAGTGCGCGTGCGCACACAAACACGCACACACATATATATGTACGTATATATATATATATATATATATATATATATATATATATATATATATATATAATATATATATATGTATATATATATATATATAATATATATATATATATATATATATATTAATATATATATATGTATGTATGTATGTATATATATATATATATATATATATATATATATATATATATATATATATATATATATATATATATATATATATATATATATATATTATACACACAGAAATACACACTATCTCTCTCCTGCACACATGCACGGACGCACTCAGACACGGCCACACGCAGACACACACACGCAAACGCCCCAAAACACAGACTAATCTCAAAAGATAGCGGGAGCCACTTCCTTCCAAGTTGAAGATTTTGCCGAGTCGAGTCCCGGCTTATCTTATCAAAGGAAACAACTTGGGAATTAAGCCCTGTTAAAGTCTTTGACATCCTCGGCCAAGTCTGTAGTTATGGCGGCTTGGGGAGTAGAGAGTTAGGGGGAGGGAAGGGAGAGAGGGGGAGGGAAAAAGGGGAGAGAGGAAGAGAGGGGGGGGATTGGGAGAGGGGGGATGGAGAGGGAAGGGGAGATGGGGAGGGAGTGAGAGAGGGGATGGGGAGGGAAAAGGGGGGAGAGGGGGATAGGGAGGGAAGGGAGAGAGGGGGATGGGGAGGGAAAAGAGAGAGGGGGGTGGGGAGGGAAAAGGGGGATGGGGGATGAAGAGGGAAGAGAGGGGGATGGGGAGGGAAGAGAGAGATGGAGATGGGAAAGTGGGAAAGAAGGGAAGAGGGAGAGAGGGAGATGGGGAGGGAAAAGGGGGAAGAGATGGGATAGGGAGAAAAGTGGGAAAGAGAGAGGGGAGATGGGGAGGGAAGAGGGAGAGAGGGATGGGGAGGGAAAGGAGAGAGGGGAGATGGGGAGGGAAGAGAGGGGGAGAGGGGGATGGAGAAGGGAAGGGAGAGATGGAGATGGGGAGAGAATGGGAAAGAGGGAGATGGGAATGGAAGGAGAGAGATGGGGATGGGGAGAGAAGTGGGAAAGAGAGAGGGATGGGGAGGGAAAGGAGAGAGGGGGGATGGAGAGGGAAGGGGAAAGGGGATATGGGAGGGAAGGGAGAAAGAGAGAGGTGATGGGGAGGGAAGGGAGAGAGGGGGATGGGAGGGAAGATGGAGAGGTGGGATGGGAGGGAAGGGAGAGAGGGATGGTTAAACGAGGGAGGGGAGTGGAGAGAAAGGGTGGTTGTTAGTGAGAAAGGGTGGGAAGGAAGGGGAGAGGGAAATGGGAGGGGGAGAATAGAGAGAATTGTAAGGGAGTGGAGAGAAATAGGAGGCGAGGATGAGTGAGGGAAGTAGAGGGAAAGCAGGGGAAGGGGATGAGAGGAAATAGAGAGAAAAACAGAGGGAGAAAGAAGCAAAGAAAGGGGAAGGGGGAAGGGAAGAGAGAGGAAAGGGAAGGGAGGGGACTGGAGAGAAAGGAGGAAGGGGAAGAGAGGGGGAAGGGAAGGGAAGAGAGGGAGTGGAGGGAAAGGGTGGTGGGAGGGAGGGAGGATAATGAGAAAAGTGGTTAGGGGAGCGGAGTATATAGAAAGAGGAAGAAGGGAGGGGAGTAGAGATAATGGGAGAAAGAGGAAGGGAGTGTAGGAAAAGTGGGGAGAGGGGGAAAAGGGTAGAGAGAAGGGGTGGGTAGATAATAAGAAGTTGGGGCAGTGGAAGGGAGTAGAGAGAAAGGAGGTAAGGAAGGGAGGGAGATGGAAATAAAGGGGGGAAGGGAGGAGGGTAGAGAAAAATGGGGGTGGAAAGGCATGAAGGGATAACGGGAAGAGAAGAGGGAAGAAGGGAGGATGGAGGAGAGAACAGAAGGAACGAAATTTAAGGAAAGGGGAGTAGGGAGAGGTAAGAGAGAGAAGGAGAAAAGGAAGGAAAAAACAGAAAAATAGGGTTAATGTAAGCGAAAGGGGAGCAGAAGAAGGAGGAAGAGAAGAAAAAGATGAAGATGGGAAGGACAGGCTAAGGGGAAAGAAAGGTGGGAAGGGAAAGGAGAACAGGAGGAGGAGAGTCATCAAGAGAGGGGAGAGAAAAAGAGAATAGAGAAAAGGGAGAAGAGAAGAGAAGAAGAAAGAAAGGGAATAGAGAGAATGGAGAAAGAATAAGGGGAAGGAGAGAAAAAAGGGTGAAAAGAGAATATGGGGGAGGGGAGGGAAGAAGAGAGAGAAAAAAGACGAAAAGGAGGGGGAAGGAGGGAGTGAAGGGAAAGGTGAGTGATAATGAGTGTAATTGTGATGAAAATAAGGATGACAATAATTGTATTCATTATGTGATGATGAAATAGAAAACAATGTGGACGATTGTAATTATAATGATAATAATTAAGATTGTAATTAAGAAATAGTGATAATGGCAATACCAAAAGAGACGTGGGCGTTATTATCATTGTAAGTGGTGATCGCATTACAATGAACGATGAAGAGAATAATGATAGTGATAATGAAAGAAAATTAATGACGTTTTCCTTTCTTTGTTATCGTATTTTTTGCTTTTCTCGTCTTTTTTTCGTTTTTTTGTTCTTTTTTCTCTTGGGTTTTTGTCTCTTCCTCTTTCTCTTGCCTTTTATTATTATTATTATTATTTATAATTAATATATATAATAATATATATATATATATAATAATATATATATATATAAATATAATAATATATATATACATATATATACATGATATATATATAGCATGTATAATAATAATAAATATGTATATTACGTTATATATATATTAGATAGATTATTATAACATATATATGTATAGATATATGTATAGATATATATAGATAATATATATATATATATATAATTATGTACATACTTATAATATATATAACATATATATATAATATATATATATATATCATATATATAATATATTATATTATCTCGAGTAATATAATATATAATATATATATATTATATATATGATATATATATATATATATATATATATATATATATATATATATATATATATTATATAGTATATATATATATATATATATATATATATACAGACACCACAAACATCTTATTTTTTTACTGGTCTGTCTTCTCTTATTTCTAGTCATTATCACTTCTTCTCATCTCTCTCTTCTCTTATTTTACTCTAGACTCGGCAGATGAAATAGGAATGGATGTCAAAGGTCGGCGATTAGAACAATTAGTTACGTTAATTAAGTCGATAATTACCTGTGCCTTTGATAACTTTAGTAAGCGATGAATTTCCTTTTATTTAATTCTAATTTTATTTGGTATTTCCTTCGTATCTATCTATCGACCCATCTATCTGTCTCTCCATGTATTTTCTTCATATACGGCAATGCATATATTAAATTCATTCTTTTAATATTTTTTTTTTTCTCTTCCTCCCGAATAAAGAAATCTGCTTTTCATTTTTCTTTCATCTCCGCCTTCTCCTTTTCATTTACTTTTATTCCCATCTTTCTTTCTTTCATCTCCGTCTTATTCTCATTGTCGTCTATTCCCATCTTTCTGTCTTGTATCTCCGTCTTTTCCTTCTCATTTTCTTCTATTTCCCTCTTTCTTTCTTTCATCTCCGTCTTCTCCTTCTCATTTTCTCCTATTCCCATCCTTCCGAAATGAGCGATTGTATAGAAATTCTAAAATCCCAGAATCCCTGTTGGATAAAGAAGGTTTTCCCCCGGAATGAGATGAAAATCTGGGCGCAGAAAGAGAGAGAGAGAGATAGAGAGAGAGGGAAGGAGGGAGGGAGGGAGGGAGGGAGGGAGGGAGGGAGAGAGAGAGAGAGAGAGAGAGAGAGAGAGAGAGAGAGAGAGAGAGAGAGAGAGAGAGAGAGAGAGAGAGAGAGAGAGAGAGAGAGAGAGAGAGAGAGAGAGAGAGAGAGAGAGAGAGAGAGAGAGAGAGAGAGAGAGAGAGAGAGAGAGAGAGAGAGAGAGAGAGAGGAGAGAGAGTCCAGACAGACAGAGGAGGGAGAAAGAGAGGAGGAGAGAAAGGAGATAGAAGGACACAGATAGAGAGAGAGATAGAGAGAGAGAGAAGAGAGAGAGAGAGAGAGAGAGAGAGAGAGAGAGGAGAGAGAGAGAGAGAGAGAGAGAGAGAGAGAGAGAGAGAGAGAGAGAGAGAGAGAGAGAGAGAGAGAGAGAGAGAGAGAGGAGAGAGAGAGAGGAGAGAGAGGAGAGAGAAGAGAGAGAGAGAGAGAGAGAGAGAGAGAGAGAGAGAGAGAGAGAGAGAGAGAGAGAGAGAGAGAGAGAGAGAGAGAGAGAGAGAGAGAGAGAGAGAGAGAGAGAGAGAGAGAGAGAGAGAGAGAGAGAGAGAGAGAGAGAGAGAGAGAGAGAGAGAGAGAGAGAGAGAGAGAGAGAGAGAGAGAGAGAGAGAGAGAGAGAGAGAGAAAAGAGAGAGGAGAGAGAGAGAGAGAGAGAGAGAGAGAGAGAGAGAGAGAGAGAGAGAGAAGAGAGAGAGAGAGAGAGAGAGAGAGAGAGAGAGAGAAGAGAGAGAGAGAGAGAGAGAGAGAGAGAAGAAGAGAAAGAGAGAGAAGAAAGAGAAGAGAGAGAAAGAGAAGAAAGAAAGAAAATAGATAACAGACAAACTGACAGGTAGAGACGGACATAGAGATGAAGCGAGAAAGAGAGAGAGAGAGAAACGGAGAAACGGAGAGAAAAAAAAAACATACAGAAACAGAGAAACAGAATTATGAAAGAATACAAACCAGGTCATGGTGGTTAATTCCCTCTTGTCCTCATTCAGTCTTATGTGCAACTGGATTTGTAACGTCACCCTCTCCCGGCGGAAATTAAGAACAAGAGAAAGAGAGAAAGAGAGGAAGGAGACAGAATCTTCGAGTAAAGATGTTTCATTCCGTTTTTTTTTTATCTTTCTGTCTGTGTGTCTGACTGTCTCTGTCTTTCTGTATGTTTGTATTCTTCCCTTTCTCTCTCTCTTCTCTCATTCTTATTCACTATTTCTCATTCTCTCTTTCTCTCTCTCTCTCTATTTCTCCCCCTCTGTCTCTTTCTCTCTTTCTCTCTTTTTCTCTGTCTTTCTCTCTCTCTCTCCCTCTCACTCACTCACTCACTCACTCACACTCCATCTTACCTCCCCTCCCTCTCCCTCCCTCCCTCTCCCCTCCTCCCCTCTCCCTCCCTTCCCTCCCTTTCCCTCTCCCTTCCCTCCCTTTTCCTCTCAACAGGGCAACCAAAAGAAAATGAAAGAAGAAGAATGGAAGAAGAGAGACAGAACGAAGTTGAGAAAAGTTGAATATCAAAGCAACTTCAAACGACAACAACAACAAAAACAACAACAAGAGCAACAAACAACAAAACAACAAACAACAACCACCAACAACAACAAACAACAAACAACAACAACAACAATAAACAACAAAAACAACAAACAACAAAAACACAAAACAACAACAAAAAAACAACGACAACGACCAAAGCAACTTCAAACGACCTTTTTGTGACCTTTTTCAATTCTTGATATTATTGACGTCTGATCGCCAGAGAGCGGAAGAGGAGTTAAAGATAGATGGAGAAGAAGAAGCGAAGAGGAAGAAGAAGGAGTAGATGTTGAAGAAAAGGAAGAAGAAAGATAGTAGATGTAATATAAGAATAAGAGGAAGAAGATGATGATGAAGAAAAAGAAGTAAAAGAAAAGAAAGTAGAGAAATAGTAGAAGTAAAATAATCATAAGAAAAATTAGATGATAACTAAGAAAAAGTATAATCAGAGAAGAGAGAGAGAGGAGAAGAGATAGAGAGAAGAGAGAGAGAAGAGAGAAAGGAAGAGAGAAGAAAGAGAAGAGAGATGAGAGAGAGAGATGAGAGAGGAGAGAGAGAGAGAGAGAGAAGAGAGGAGAGAGAGGAGAGAGAGAGAGAGAGAGAGAGAGAGAGAGAGAGAGAGGAGAGAGAGAGAGAGAGAGAGGAGAAAAGAGAGAGAAGAGAGAGAGAGAGAGAGGAGAGAGAGAGAGAGAAGAGAGAGAGAGAGAGAGAGAGAGAGAGAGAGAGAGAGAAGAGAGAGAGAGAGAGAGAGAGAGAGAGAGAGAGAGAAGAGAGAGAGAGAGACATATGAGAAAAACGCTTCTGGTAATTTCTTTGTGAAAGCATCAAAATCTAAATCCCCCCCCCCCCCCTCTCTGTCCGTCCCTTCCTGCATCCCCGACAATTTGGAAGTCAACTTATAAAGAATAAGTATGACATGACAAATGACAAATGATCATATCACATTCGGTCACAACAACATCTTCTCAGATACTAAAATAACAATATACCCATAAAAGACAACGGAATATAAGGCTTAACTTTCCTGTTGATCATAACGTGTAAAACTCTACGGTAGGCTTTCGCCACATTTCACTACATCTTTTTGGAATATATATACATATAAATATAAATAAATATTTATATATATATATAATATATATACATATAAATATGTGTTGTGTGTGTATATATATACACATCCATACAAACATACACACACACACATATATAGTTGTGTATATACACATATATACATCTATATATAATATATATATATATACATAATATTTATATATATACATCTAATATACAACACACTACTATATATGCGTGTGTATATTGTGTGTGTGTGTGGGGTGTGTGTGTGTGTGTGTGTGTGTGTGTGATGTGTGTGTGTATGTGTCGTGGGGGGTGTAAGTACACACACACAATACATTTAATGGAATTTGGAGGTAGCGGGAAAATAAATTATGCATTAATGTTTACTTTTGCTGCGTGTCAACAACTTGCTGGAAAGAGGTTAATGT
>NW_020869374.1:214289-229289 GCF_003789085.1 Penaeus vannamei | reverse complement strand
AAGCGAAAGACGGGGAAAGCGAAAACAAAATGGAAAACGTTAAATTTTTTTTTTTTAAAATAAAAAAAAACGTTATTAGGGAAAATAGAAGACTATAAAAACGATTAATTTTTATTATTTAAGGGAATGACTTTGTTACAGTTGTGATAATCAGTTTTCTTTTGTTTATTGTGTTGATGTGTGTTAACCTCTCAATCTTAATTTTCTTTGATCATTTGTCTTTGACGATTTCTTTGATAATTTAACTTTTGTTTCACTTTCTATCTTATTATTTGGGAGGCAATTCTGATATACGGTTTAGTTATATTTCCCATATATGTATTCCATAGCTATGTTTAGGTATATCTGATTTAGTTATATTCCCAATCAACTATCAATGATTTTTTCTTCCGTAGGAAGACCTTAATGTTTCTCAAATCTTTTAATCTAAAATGAAGCTGTATTTTTTCTTTTTTTGCATACTTTTAAAAATCATATTTCTAGCTTCTGATGGGTTTGAGGCTTTGATTATCTGATTAATTGCACGCCTAAAAAGGAACAATAATGAAAAAAAAAGAAATTATGATAATTCATGAATATCAGAATTACCATAAGCGAGATTAACAGTAATAATGTATGATAGTGATAACATTAACATGATATTGATGATAAAATAATGGTGATGATGATTATAAGAGCAACGATAATGAAAAATCATAATAATAATTTCATTATTATAGTGATACTGATAGAATTGATAATGATAATATAAATAGCAGTAATCATCTTCGATTATCATCATCATATCAGTAATGAAATAATAATAATGATAATAATAATATAATTATCATTATTACTATCGTTATTATTACATTTATTTTACCAAGATCATCTTATTTCTTTTACTTTTAATTCTTATAATCTGCTACATTCCCTTTATAATACGAAGCATCCACTTTCTTTTCAATTTAATAATAAGATTCTGAACTATTTTTCTTCCCACTTTCCCTCTCTCTCTCTCTCTCTCTCTCTCTCTCTCTCTCTCTCTCTCTCTCTCTCTCTTCTCTCTTCTCTCTCTCTTCTCTCTCTCTCTCTCTCTCTCTCTCTCTCTCAATCTCTCTCAATCTCTCTCATCTCTCTCATTCTCTCTCTCTCTCTTCTCTCTCTCTCTCTCTCTCTCTCTCTCTCTCTCTCTCTCTCTCTCTCTCTCTCTCTCTCTCTCTCTCTCTCCCTCTCCCTCTCCCTCTCCTCTCCTCTCCCTCTCCCTCTCCCTCTCCCTCTCCTCTCCCTTCCCTCTCCCTCTCCCTCCCCTCCCCCCTTCTCTCTCCCTCCCCCTCTCCCTCTCCCTCTCCCTCTCTCCCTCCCCCCTCCCCCTCTCTCTCTCTCTCCGATTTTCAACGTCGAGAATATTGCCATAATCATCTCCCTTCTTCCTCCGTCTTCATTATAATTCTTCAGTTTTCCCTTTCATCGTTGTTGAATGATCTTGCACACTCCTTTGCAACACGAAGGCGGAGCCGAAGAGCCGCGTCACTCACACGGACGGGGATCCACAATGCGAAGGGAATTCTCATAGGGATCGGGGTCTTTTGAAGGATAAATAAGGAGGAGAAGGAGAAGGAGTTGGGGAAAGGGGAGGAGGATAAATAGAGGAGGAGAAGGAGTTGGGGAAGAAGGGAGAAGGAGATGGAGAAGGATGGGAGGAGGATAAATAGAGGAGGAGAAGGAGAAGGATAAATAGAGGAGGAGAAGGAGTTGGGGAAGAAGGAGAAGGAGATGGAGAAGGAGGGAGGAGGATAAATAGAGGAGGAAAGGGAGAAGGAGATGGAGAAGAAGGGAGGAGGAAAGGGAGAAGGATAAATAGAGGAGGAAAGGGAGGAGGATAAATAGAGGAGGAAAGGGAGAAGGATAAATAGAGGAGGAAAGGGAGAAGGATAAAACAGAGGAGGAAAGGGAGAAGGATAAACAGAGGAGGAGAGGGAGAAGGATAAATGGAGGAGGAAAGGGAGAAGGAGATGGAGAAGAAGGAGGAGGTGAGGAGAAGGTTGGAGAAGGTCAAAGGAGAAAGGAAGCGGTAGGAGATGAAAGTGGGAGATAATGTGGGGGGGGGGGTATAGATGTATACACACATACATTGATAATATATATATATATATATATATATATATATATATATATATATATATATATATATATTATATATATATTTATATATATATATATAATATATATATCTATATATATATATATATATATATATATATATAGTTATATATATGCATATATATATGTAGGTATGTATATCTGTAGAGATAGAGAGAAGAGAGAGGAGAGAGAGGAAGAGAGAGAGACAGACAGAGAAGGGAGGAGAGTAGGGGACAAATGAAAATGAATGACTAAGAAAAACAGAAAAACAAACATAATTAAAAATAAATAAAAGGAGAGAGTGCAGAAAAAAAATAAGACAAGACAGACAACAACCTAAGAAGACGATCACTGGAATTTAAAAAAAAATCACTTTCACCAAAAAAAAAAAAGATAATAATAATGATAATACAACCAAACCTTCGAAACAATGGCCATCCATCTTAATATGTGGACGAATTCATCCTTTGATTCCATGAGACAGAGAAGAGAAATCATTTTATGTCGCTGGAATGAGGAATGCATTATCAGGACTTTTTTTCTGCCGTTCTCAGACAGCTGCTGCCAAGTCACTTGTTTTTTTTCCTCTGTCTCTCTCTCTCTCTCTCTTTCTGTCTGTCTCTCTTTATTCTCTTTCTCTTTGTTTGTGTATGGTCTTTCTATGAGGACATAGCTTTTATTTTCTTTTTCGTTCTCTCTCTTTCTCTCTCTCTGTCTTTCTCTCTTTATTCTCTTTCTCTTTGTCTGTGTATGGTATTTCTATGAGACATAGCTTTTATTTTCTTTCTCGTTCTCCTTTGTCTTTCTTCTCTCTTTTCTGTTTTTCTTTCTTTATTCTCTTTCTCTATGTTATCACTATGTATTGTCTCTTTCTCTCTGTGTACGGTCTTTCTATTTTCTCTCTCGTTCTCTTTCTTCTCTCTCTCTCTCTTTCATTCTCCGTCAGACTGATATAGATAGGTAGATAGATAGATAAACAGATAGACAGATCTCTCTTATAATTGTAATATTAACTGCAGTGATAAAGTAATAAAATAATAATAATGATAATGATTGTAATATGAAGGAACCTATACAACCATCAATACCATTTTATTTTTCTTCTCATAACAGTCATCACCATCATTAGTTACCACAATACACTTACAGATTAACAGTAATAAAAATGCTAACACGAATGATGATATGAGACAGAGACAAAAAACATCTACACAAAACATCAGAATCCCATTTGGCGAGCCGACCTGCGCCGACCGGACGAAAATTCAGCTTTAGTGATCGGTGTGAATAATTCGGTCAATAATTCGTTTAAAGTCATGATTTTCCTAACAAGCGGACGGGTAAAAGATCTTCGTGAACACGGCTATTCACGTTAAACTATGAATGGTTTGTGTGTGTGTTGTGTGTTTATTATATATATTATATATATATATATAATTATATATATATATATATATATATATTATATATTATATATATTATATATATATATATATAATATATATATATATATATATATATAATATATATATATATACATGTGTGTTGTTTACACATATATAATATTGATATAATAATAATAATAATAATAATAATAATAATAATAATATATAATAGTGATAATGACAAATAGTAATAATGATAATAAAAATAATGAATATCGTTAGCATAATGATAATGACAACGATTATAATAGTACCAATAATGATAATAATGTATTAATGATGCAATTAGAAGTAAAATAAAGATGATAACAGATCGTAATGATGATAGTAAAAATAACAGCAAAAGCAATGATAAAAGAATAGAATGACAATAATGATAATGATTATGAGAATAAGATAATAAAAGTAATAACAGTTATCATTATAATTCTTATCATCGTTATCATTTTTATCATTATTGTTATTACCATCATCATTATGATTATCATTATTATCATTTAACCAATAATGAAGTAAAAAGTAATCATTAATGACAATTAAATAATAAGGGTAAAGTCATTTAATAAAATAATAATGATAATAATGGTATAATAGTAATAATAACCAGCGCTACCAAAACCATAACTGTTAGAGATATAATAACAACAATGATATTATCAACAATAAAACAATAATAATAATAGGAATAGAATAACGATATGACAATAATAATGATAATAATAATAATAACAATAATAATAATAATAATAATAATAATAATAATATAATAATAATAATAATAATAATAATGAAATAATAATAATAACAATGATGATGATAATGATGTGATAATACTATTGATAATGATAATGAGCATAATGATAATAATATCAATAATAACAATGGTAATGATAATAACAACAATAGTAAAACTGGAAATATTCATAATAACCCAAAAAATGATAACACAATAGCAGATAACATTACTTATCATCAGACAAATACCAAGAACAAATGAATAACAATATAACAGAACATACAACAGCTTAACTTGAAACTTCAACTTAATTTGAAACTGACTTTGTTAATAACGGTTGAAAATGATGATGGCGACTTTGTCGTTTTCTAATCAGTATTTTTTTAGGATGACGTAATTTCACAGTGTCATTATTGTTCAAATGTTATTATTGTTCATGGTGTTATCATTGATCATATTGTTATTATTGTCCAAAGTGTTATCATTGTTCATAGTTTTTATTGTTCATATTGTTATTATGTGTTGTTATTGTTGCATAGTTTTATTGTGTTCATATTTATATAATGTGATATTATTTTCAGTGTTATTATTTTCAGTGTTATTATTTTCAGTGTTATTATTAGTTCAGTGTTATTATTGTTCATAGTGTCATAATTGTTCAAAGTGTCATTATTGTTATATTATATGTGTTCACAGTGTTATTATTGTTCATAGTGTCTTACTGTTCGTATATTATTATTGGTCAAAGTGTTTTTATTGTTCATAGCGTCATAATTGTTCATAGTGTCACTACTGTTCATAGTGATATTATTGATTTTATAATTCGGCCCAGGATCAAAAGTCATTGATTATAGGGAAAATGAAACAGAGAAATAGGCGGTAATGTTTTAATAATTGAAAGATTGACACGAACAAAGACTAAATCTATTAAGTTAAGAAAAATAATGATATGTTTAATAGATTAGAAATATTATCAGTATTGAGTTTTAACGATATTTTTTATATCCATCTCATAACTATGATACAGGACGAGAAAGTCATTTTATTGGCGAATCTAATAATTACTGAATAAACTTTTGATTAGAGCTTGAAAAACATCGATGGATAAAGTGTAATAACCTAGATTAAGATAATGTATGGTTGATATACTCGGGTGTTATCTTCCATGTCAGATCTAAAACATGTATCAAGCAATAGATAAACAATAGAAATAAAGCAAAATAAGGTTGATTGAATAGCATAGGAATAATGATGATAATAAAGACAAATCAACAATTAACCAAAAAAAATAGGAATTAAGAATAAGACGAATATCCCAGAACGGCACACAATGAAACAAAAATAAAAACAAAAACATAAAAAATATATATATTGGTAATGGACTGAGAAAAGGAATTTTATAAAACAACACAAAGACACAACAAACACATATCTAAATCATACACTAAAAAAAAATATTTACAAAGCAAAAAAACACACAAACATAAAATATACACTGAGAAAAAAGAAAATTGATAAAATAACAAAATACACACACACACAAAATATATTGATCATAGACAGAAAAGGAATATTGATATATCGATTATGGACTGTGAAGAGGAGTATTGATAAAACAACACAAAAACACACAAACATATATAATCATACACTGAAAAAAATATTGATAGACAACACAAAAAACACACACACACAAATATATTAACCATAGACAGAAAAGGAATATTTATAAGACAACACAAAATATATTGATCATGGACTGAGAGAAGGAGTATTGAAAAAACAACACAAAAACACACAACATCATACGCTGATAAAAATAAGCAACACAAAAAAAAAACACACACAACAATATATTACTGAGAAAAGGATATATAGATAAGGCTACACAAATATATCGATCATGGACTGAGAAAAGGAGTATTGAAAAAACAACACAAAAACACAAACATCATACACTGATAAAAAATAAGCAACACAAAAAAAAAACACACAACAATATATTACTGAGAAAAGGAATATTGATAAACAACACAAAATATATCGATCATGGACTGAGAGAAGGAGTATTGATAAAAACAACACAAAAACACACACAAACATATACAAATCATACACTGAAAAATATTGATTAAACAACACAAAAAAAACACACACCAAAACATATTGATCATAGACTGAGAAAATGAATATTGATAAGACAACACAAAATATATCGATCACAGATTGAGAGAGGAGTATTGATAAAACAACACAAACACACACACACACACACACACACACACAACCACACACACAAACACACACACACACATACACACACACACAAATATATTGATCACAGACTGAGAAAAGGAATATTGATGACACAACACAAAATATATCGATCACAGACTGAGAGAAGGAGTATTGATAAAAACAACACAAAACACACACACACACACACATACCACACCACACACACACACACACACACACACACCACACACAAATTATTGATCACAGACTGAGAAAAGGAATATTGATAAGACAACACAAATATATCGATCACAGACTGAGAGAAGGAGTATTGGTAAAACAACACAAAGCACACACAAACATATATAAATCATACATTGAAAAAAAGGAATATGATAAAGGAAAAAAGGAATATAGATAAGGAAAAAAGGAGTATTGATAAAACAACACAAACACACACACACACACACACAAATATATCGATCACAGACTGAGAAAAGAAATATTGATCAGACACCACAAAATACATCGATCACGGACTGAGAGAAGGAGTATTGATAAGACAACACAAAACACACACACACACACACAACACACACACAGATATATCGATCACAGACTGAGAAAATAAATATTGATAAAACACAAAATACATCGATCACGGACTGAGAAAAGAAATATTAAGACAACACAAAATATATCGATCACAAACTGAGAAAAGGAGTATTGATAAAACAACACAAAAACACACACACACACACAAATATATTGACCATAGACTGAGAAAAGAAATATTGATCAGACAACAAAATATATCGATCACGGACTGAGCGAAGGAGTATTGATCAGACACACAAAACATATCGATCACGGACTGAGAAAAGAAATATTAAGACAAACAAATATATCGATCACGGACTGAGAAAAGAGTATTGATAAGACAACACAAACACACACACAACACACAAAAAAAAAAATATCGATCACGGACTGAGAAAAGAAATATTAAGAGAACACAAAATATATTGACCATAGACTGAGAAAAGAAATATTCATAAGACACCACAAAAAATCGATCCGGACTGAGCGAAGGAGTATTGATAAATCCTCTCTTTTCCCCCAGCTTGCGAACTCCACTACGGGGCGTCGCTCCATCCTGCGACACTCGGCACCCGGCCACCATTTTGTCTCGCGCCGGAAGAGGGTCAGCTTCCACCCTGCGATCCACCTGAGGAGAGGAGGGGACTCCACATCATCCTGGATCACTATAGGTCTGAGGTGGATTCAGGAGCATCCTAGATCCGAGTGGAGGATTGAGGTGGATTCAGAAT
This sequence comes from Penaeus vannamei, assembly GCF_003789085.1. Classification (NCBI taxonomy): domain Eukaryota; kingdom Metazoa; phylum Arthropoda; class Malacostraca; order Decapoda; family Penaeidae; genus Penaeus; species Penaeus vannamei. The sequence continues at coordinate 221,415 of NW_020869374.1, read as the reverse complement.
CGTCTTAAATCCATCTGAAGGCTGAGGTGACTTCAGGAATCCTCCTAGATCCACCTGAGGAGAGGATGGGACTTCCACATTCTGGATCAACTATACGTCTTAGGTGGATTCAGGGGCATCCTAGATNAGGGTTGGAAACACCTGATCTATATATACACACAGACAAACACCCACAAATCACATTAATCTCTAGCAAAGATGCAGGAACACGCGGTCTAAGCCTATTTTATGCCCCGTCCTACGCCCCCCTCCCCCCTTCCCCTCCAACAGCCGCACTGAAATAAAAGTCGCATGAATCCGAGATAAATATAAAAAGAATATTAATGACATTCAACTTTCCTCCAAACAACGAGACGCAAAAAGTAACGATCTGCCCACAGATAGATGGCGCGGATGACGTATGATTTCTCTCAACACAAACAGATTGCAGTTTTCCCTCTTGTTTAACTTTTTGTGTCGGCCTGAAAACACGAAAGGCAATTTACACTAAACTCTAATTGGTGTTCAAAGAGTGAATAGTGAAAATTTCAAATACTATTTGCATAACAAATACGCAATCAAAATGTTGTTTTTGACATGCAAATATTTTACAAATACGTTTCGGGGGCTTAGTTGTAAAAAAAGAGAAAAATCGGGAAAAAAAGAAGTAAAAATAGGTTTTCCACACCGGGTTATTAACGTCCATGAATATTTAGTACAATATTCTATTAAATCATAGGAGGATAGTGGTCCATTCTGGATATTAATCTAACTAAATATATCAACGGGGTGTATCACTTCTCCCCCTTCCCCTTCCCTACCCTTCTCCCCTTCTCCCTCCCCCTTTTTCCCCCTCCCCCTCCCCACTCTCACTTCTTCCCTCCTCCACTCTTCAGCTCCTCCCACCCCCTCCCCACCCCCACTCCTCCCTTCCCCCCCCTCCACTCCCACTTTCCCCCTTCCCTACCCACCCCACTCCTACCCTCCTCTCCCTCACTCCCGCCAAGCTGCCCATTACCCACCCTTAATCTGTCTCCCCCTTCCCTTAGACCATTATCTCTCCCCCTCCTTGTCCTCCTTTTTCCGGTGCACTCCCTTACCCTCTCCCCTTCGTTACCTTCACCTTAGCATCTCCTTCCCCCCTCTCCATTCTTCCCTCTCCCCCCCCATTCCTCCCCAGTCATCACCCCCCCCCCTTTTAGACATCATTTAACCTCTTCCCTTCCTCCTAATTACCCCCCCTACAGACACCTCCTAAACCCCTCCTCCGCTCCCTCTCGCTCGTACCCCATCCCTTTCCTTGTCTCTCTCTCCTCTCCCCTCTCCTCCCCTTTCTCGAGTGTCACCAATCCTCTCTTTCTCCTCCCTTTCCACCCCGTATCCCTCCCTTTATTCTCCCTCCCCTCCTCTTTCTTAGGTACCACTATATCCCTCTCTCTCTACTCCCTTTCCTCCTCCTGTCACCCCCTTCTCCTTCCTCCCTCCTGTCTCCCCTCTCCTCCCTTCCTCATGTCCCCCCACACCCTATTCTCCCCTCGTCCACCCCCCCACCCCACCTCCTCCCTCTCCCTCCTCCTCCCCTCCCCCGCCCGCCCCTCCTCCCTCCACATCCTCCTCCCTCCCCACCATCCTCTCCCTCCCATCTCCATCCATCCCACCCATCCCTCCCACCATCCCCCGCCCCATCCTCCTTCCCTCCCCATCCTCCTCCTCCCCTCCCCCGCCCCTCCCTCCTCCACCATCCTCCCCTCCCCCCCTCCGCCCCATTTCCTCCCTCCCCCTCCCCCCCATCCTCCTCCCTCCCACCCATCCTCCCCCCCTCTCCCCCCCCGCCCCTAATCCTCCCACCCTCACAATCCATTTGATACGGATACCCGGAAGGGCGAATTTGCAGTCGCTCCAGCCAGCATAATGGGCCTTAAAGCATCACCATAGAGACGGCGATAATCTTGCGTAAGTTGGAGTTATCGAACCAAGTTTCAATTAGTCGACTCTTGTGGCCACCGCGGGGAAGAGGGGGGGGGGGAGGAGGGGAGGAGGGAGGAGGGATGGGGAGGAAGAGGGGGTGAGAGGGTTAAGGAGGGGTAAGGAGGGGGAGGGAGGAGGGAGGGGTGAGGGAGGGAAGGGTGAGGGGAGAGGGGGTGAGAGGGAGGGGGGTGAGAGGGGATAGGGGGGGAGGAGGGAAAAGGGGTGAGGGTGAGGGAGGAATGGGGAGGAAGGGGGTGAGAGGGTTAAGGAGTGGTAGGAGGGGGAGGAGGGAGGAGGGATGATAGGGGGAGGGAGGAGGGAAAAGGGGTGAGGGTGGGGTGGGGGAGGAGGAGGGATGGGGAGAAGAGGGGGTGAGAGGTTAAGGGGGGGGGTAGGAAGGGGGAGGGAAGGAGTAGTAGGAGGGGTGGGAAAGGGGAGAGGATGGAGTGAGAGGAGGAGGAGGGGTGGGTGAGAGGGGTGGGTGGAAGAGGGGGTGAAAGGGTTAAGGAGGGGTAGGAGGGGGAGGGAGGGGAGTAGTAGGAGGGGTGGGAGGGGAGGGGATGGGAGTGAGAGGAGGAGGGAGGGGGAGAGGTAAGAGGGGGAGGGGAGGTGGAAGAGGGGGTGAGAGGGTTAAGGAGGGTAGGAGGGAGGAGAGGGAGGAGGGGTGAGAGGGGGAAGGGAGGGAGAGAAAGAGGAGGTGTGAGAGGGGAGTAAGGGAGAAGGGGTTAGCAGGGGGGTGGAGTAAGCATTTATTCTCGCATTTTGCGTTTTGTATATTTTCCCTTTCTTTACCGTAATTAATCTTTTTATCTAATTATGGCCAATGCTGGCTGGGTTTGTACGCTACCTGTATATGCATATATCATCAGAGAACATACCTGAGTGAGAGAATGGGGGATGGGAACGCAGAGAGAGAGAGAGAGAGAGAAGAGAGAGAGAGGGAGAGAGAGAGAGAGAGGAGAGAGAGGAGAAGAGAGAGAGAGAGAGAGAGAGAGAGAAGGAGAGAGAGAGAGAGAGAGAGAGAGAGAGCGAGAGAGAGAGGGAGAGAGAAGAGAGAGAAGAGCAGAGAGAGAGAGAGAGAGAGAGAGAGAGAGAGAGAGAGAGAGAGAGAGAGAGAGAGAGAGAGAGGAGCGAGAGAGAGAGAGAGAGAGGAGAAGAGAGAGAGAGAGAGAGAGAAGAGAGAGACGAGCAGAGAGAGAGAGAGAGAGAGAGAGAGAGAGAGAGAGAGAGGAGAGAGAGGAGAAGAGAGAGAGAGAGAGAGAGAGAGCGAGAGAGAGAGAGAGAGAGAGAGAGCAGAGAGAGGAGAGAGAGAGAGAGAGAGAGAGGAGAGAGAGAGAGAGAGAGTAGAGAGAGAGAGAGAGAGAGAGAGAGAGAGAGAGAGAGAGAGAGAGAGAGAGAGAGAGAGAGAGAGAGAAGAGAGAGAGAGAGAGAGAGAGAGAGAGAGAGAGAGAAGAGAGAGAGAGAGAGAGAGAGAGAGAGAGAGAGAGAGAGAGAGGAGAGAGAGACGAGAGAGAGAGAGGAGAGAGAGAGAGAGCGAGGAGAGAGAGAGAGAGAGAGAGAGAGAGAGAAGAGAGAGAGAGAGAGGAGAGAGAGAGAGAGAGAGAGAGAGAGAGAGAGAGAGAGAGAGAGAGAGAGAGAGAGAGAGAGAGAGAGAGAGAGAGAGAGAGAGAGAGAGAGAGAGAAAATCCATCTTCGACGCAATTATATGTTCTGGCTTTCTTACTTTCTCTTCTTCCCCTCTCCCCTCCTCCCATCCGTCTCCCATCAACCCCCACCCATTCTTTTCCTCTCTCTCCTATTTCTTTCCCCTACGTCTTCCCTCTTTCCTCTCTCTTTTCTCCTCTCTTCCATCCCCTCTCTTCTATTCCCTCTTCCCTCTTCCGTTCTCTCTTCTCTCTCCCTTCCACTCTATCCTCTCTCCTATATCCTTTCTTTCCCCCTCTCCTCTCTCTCTTCCTCCCTTCTCTCTACATCCTCTTTCTTCTTTCCCCTCTCCTATTCTCCCCTTCCTCCTTCCTCCCACTCTCATTCTCCTTTCTCCTTCTTCTCTTCCCTTCTTCCCTTCCTTTTCCTCTCTCCCATCTTTTTCCGCCCCCCTTCTATCCACTATTTTCCTCCTCCCCTCTTCCATTCTCCCTTCCCTCTCCCCACTCTCATTCTCCCTTTCTCCCTTCCCTCTCCTGTCTCCCATTCTCCCTTCCTCCCGACTCTCTCTCCCTCTCCTCCTTTCCTCTCTCCCTCACCCTTCCTCCTCCCACCCTCTCTCCTCTCCCTTCCTCCTCTCCCCTCTCCCCACCCTCTCTTCTCTCCCATCTCCCTTCCTTCCTACCCTCTCTCCTCTCCCTCCTCCCTCCCTCTCTCCTCTCCCCTCCTCTCCACCCTCTCTCCTTTCCCTTCTCGCCACCCGCTTCCTCTCCTCCTCCCATTCCCCTCTCCTATCCTCCCTTTCCCTCTCCCACCCTCTCTCTTACCCTCCTCCTTTCCCCCCTTCCCCCTCCCCCTTCACTCACCTGGAAAGGATTTACCTGCAGGATTTCACGATATCGCAAACTATCACTGAAAGCTCTCAGGGAAGAAGGGAGGAAAGGGAGATGAAGATGCTGTAATAAAGATGATGATGAGATGAAGGTGATGAGATGCTGCTGAGGCGGAGAGGGTGAAATGAGGCTGAGGTGAAGGGGAATGAGATGAAGATGTTGAAGTAGAGATGCTGAGAAAAGGATGAGAGGAAGATGCTGAGATAGTGATGAGGTGGAGATGCTGTGGTTGAGATGATGAGGTGTTTTTTGAGATGAGGATATCGCTTTGGAGATGGTGATGCGATGCTGAGTTGATGCTGAGCATGAAGAGGCTGAAATTGAACCTGAGGTGATGCTGAGATGAAATATGAGGTGGAAATGCTGAAAATTGATCTGAGATTTGATGCTGAGGTGATGATGAAATGATGCTGAGATGAAGATGCTGAGGTGGAGATGGTGATACGATGCTGAGGTGATGATGACATGATGTTGATATGAAAGATGCTGAGCTACATGATGCTGAGATGAAAATTATGAAAATGAAGATGCTAAGCTTGGTATGATGCGATGATGCTGAGATAAAAATAAAATAATTTAGGTGAAGATTCAGATCAGGGTATGAATAAAACGAAAATGATGGATGATGAAAATCCAAAGCTGAGATTTAAGATGTTCACAAAGATTTCAGGGCACGATGCTGAAACGAAGAAGCCAAGATGGAGACCTCGAGATGATGATGCTGAGATGCTGATGCTGTGATGCTGGCTTTCCCCAGTTATTTATGTTATCATTATTGTATTTATATTATTGTTATTATTGTATCACTGTTATCATATTGATAATGATAAAAAGGAAAATGATAACGATGAAAGCAATGATGAAAACAAATATGATAATAATAATGATATCAACAAATGATAATAGAGAAATAATAAAGACACTGAGCTAGAAATGCTTTGAGAAAGAATCCGAGATAAAGATGCTGAGACAAAGATGCCGAAATAAAGATGCTAATAGAGGAAAATCAAAAATCAAAACAAAACAAACAAACTAACGAGACACTGCACTGAGTATCCGCGCATGACTGTCGCACGATTGCCCTCTAACTGCTGTTGACTGTCCGTGCGTGACTGTTGCATGGCTGTCATGAAATCGCCAGTCACCCTTTAAGTTGTCATTGGCTGTTTCTGTCGTGGACTACCCCCTCTCCCCCCCCCTCCACGTATTCAGGAGACTTGGGGTAGGGAGGAGGGGAAGGGGAGAGGAGAGAAGGGAGGGAGGGAGAGAGGGACATATGAAGAAGGGGGGGAGGGGAAGGAGAGAGGACAGATGGAGAAGGGGTGGAGGGGAAGGAGGAGGATAGAAGAAAGGGAAAGGGATGGATGAAGAGAGGGGAGAGAGGAAGGGGAGGGGAGAAATAGAGAGAGGAAGAGATAGGATGAAGTTGGGGGGGGGGGTAAGGAAGAAAGGGAGAGAGGGAGAGATGAAGAGGATGGGAAGAAAAGGAAAGTAGGGGAGTGGTAAGGACAGGGTGAGGTAAGGGAGAGAAGAAAAGGGAAGAGGGAGAAGGGAAGAGGAAAGAGGAAAAGGGTGGGGATAGGGAAGAGAAAGGCGGAGATAGAAGAGAGGTGGAAAGGTTGAAGAGGAGAGAGGGAGAAGGAGAGGAGAAGAAAAGGAGAAAGAAAGAGTGAGGGAAGCAAGGGAAAACTGAGGTAAGAAAAGAGGAAGAAGAGAAGGTTTAAAGAGGGAGTGATAGAAAGAGGGGGAGAGAGAAAGTAGGAGAGAAGAAAAAGAGAGAGAGAAAAAAGGAAGAAGCAAAGATGGAGATGGGGAAGGAAGAGGAGAGGGAGAGAGAGAATGATAGGAAGAGGCGGAGATAGAAGAGTGAAGGAGAAAGGGAAAAGAATGAGGGAAAGAGGGAGAGAGATGGAGTGAAGAGGAGAAGAATAGGAGAGGGAGAAGGACAGAGAGAGCGGGAGAGAGGGAAGGCATGGGAGAGAGAAAAGGAAGGAGAGAGGAAGAAGGAGAAGGATATGGAGAGAGATAGGAAGTGGGAGAAGGAGAAGGAGAGGGAGAGCTAGAGGGAGAAGGAGAATGTAATAAGGAAAGTGGAAGAGAGGGAATGAAGGAGAGAGAAAATGAAGAGATGGAGAGAAAGAAGATCCGATAGAGAGGGATGGACGAGAAAGAAGTAAGGAGAGAGGGAGAAGGAACGAAGAGGGAAAGGAAGAAAGAAGAAAGAAAGAAGGAAGAAGAAGAAAGAGAAGGAAAGAAAGAGGAATAAGGAGAAGAAGAAGAAGAAAGAGAAGGGATGAAAGAAGGAGAAGGAACGAAAGAGGGAAAGGAAGAAAGAAAGAAAGAAGAAGGAAGAAGAAGAAAGAGAAGGAAAGAAAGAGGAATAGGAGGAAGAAGAAGAAGAAGAGAAGGGACGAAAGAAGGAGAAGGGAACGAAAGAGGAATAGGGAGAGGAAGAAGAAGAAAGAGAAGGGACGGAAAGAAGGAGAAGGGAACGAAAGAGGAATAGGGAGAGAAAGAAGAAGAAAGAAAAAGGGACGAACGAAGGAGAAAGAACGAAAGAGGAATAGGAAGAGGAAGAAGAAGAAAGAGAAGGGACGGAAAGAAGGAGAAGGGAACGAAAGAGGAATAGAAGAGGAGAAGAA
>NW_020869374.1:199289-204289 GCF_003789085.1 Penaeus vannamei | reverse complement strand
AACTTTATTCATCTTTTCAATCAACTTTATTCATATATATATTTTTTCATCTACACATTTTTTTTATCTATTTCTTCTTATCTTAATGATTGTTTATCAAGTCTTCTTATCACTATTACCAAATGATGTAAGACAGAAAAAATGGAAGAGAGAAACAGAATAAAGAGAAATAGAAGAGTAAGACAGAAAAATGGGAAGATAGAGAAACAGAAGAAGAAACAAATACAAAAGAGAAATGCAAGAGGAAAAAGAAAAAATGGAAGATAGAGAAACAACATAAGAAAAAACAAATGCACAAAATAAAAGAGAAACTGATAACCCTCTTTAACTCTCAGATAGAAAGAGGGAAAGAAAACAGATGGAAGAAGACAGTAAGAGAGAGAGAGAGAGAGAGAGAGAGAAGAGAGAGAGAGAGAGAGAGAGGAGAGAGAGAGAGAGAGAGAGAGAGAGAGAGAGAGAGAGAGAGAGAGGCAGAAATAAACAGAAACAAAAAAACGAAGTCAAAAGATTGGGTGATAACAACCCAATCATCTTTCTCGCTTTCTTCCAGACACAAAGGGAAAAGAAAAACAGAGACGAAAGAATAAGAGAAAAGAGAGGAAAGGGTGAAGAGACAGAATAAACAGAAACAAAAGCGCAGACAAAAGATTAGCTGATAGCGATTCAATCGTTTCCCTCGCCGTCTTCACTTCGAAGAGGAATAACGATCCTTTAATCTTGTAACGCAGAAATGCCTTGAATGAGCGCCTTTGAGAACCAGATTAAGAGAGCTGTGGAGGGAATTCACTCTCTCTCTGCCGCGATTGGCCAATTTTGAAAATTCTCCCATTGGTTGGCGGGTATTTGAGTCCGTGGCAGCCCATTGGTCCGCGGAATTTTCCCCGGCTGGCTATTGGTTCGCGGGAATTGGAGTATCTGATAAGCTCACTGGTCTGATTTTAAATTTCTCGGCGGTTTTATCGGTTAGTATGAATTTACGCCATCCGAGACAGTCCATTAGTCTGATCGTTATTTCCCTGCTTGGTTATTGGTGAGAGTGACTGAGCATTCACGATCTTTTTAAACATTTAGGGGCCGCCTATTGGTTAGGAGGAGTTTAAACACCCGAAAGCTCATTGGTCTGTTTGAATTTTTTTCCTACCCGTCTATTGGTCAAGGAGAATTCGAGCATCAGACAGCTGATTGGTCAATTTGAAACACGCCGCTCGCTCATTGGTCAAGAGCATCTCGGAAACGACAGCTGATTGGCGCGATAAATATAGAGCTGCAGATGGTGAGTATAAGGTTGGGAATATGTTTCGAACTTTGGATCAGCCTGAGGGATGCTTTGGGATATAGGATTCAGTACCCTTGAATTGGGTTCGATTGAAAATTCGCGATGCGTGATAAACTCAAAATAGCGTCCATAATGAGATGAAAGCCACGTAATTGCCGCTGGCAGTATATATAAAAAGAGGGGGTAAAATAATGTATAATAGAAAATGTGTATTAAAGTATCTGATGATTCTCAGCAATTGAGAGACAGAGAGGGAGAAGGAGAAGGAGAAGAGAGAGAGAGAGGAGAGAGAGAGAGAGAGAGAGAGGAGAGGAGAGAGAGAGAGAGAGAGAGAGAGAGAGAGAGAGAGAGAGAGAGAGAGAGAGATGAGTTTGTGTGTGTGTGTGTGTGTGTTGTGTTGTGTGTGTGTGTGTGTGTGTGTGTGTGTGTTTGTGTGTGTTGTGTGTGTGTGTTGAGAGAGAGAGAGTGAGAGAGTGTGTTGCGTAGTTGTGTGTGTAATGTATGTGTAATGGCGTATGTATGTGCATATACGTAAGCATATGTGTGGAGAGAGAGGGAGAGAAAGAGAGGGAGAGACATAATAACTGTTTTCCCCGATTTTACGTCAACACAGAACGAGACCCAGCGCCATGCCGCGAATAACATTCTTTACACAGTTCACTTTTGTACCTTTGTATTTTTGCTCCCCTGGACTGACAATGGCCGAGTGACGTGAGCCTATTCCCCCCTCCCCTCCCCCCCTCCCCCTAGCGGATCTCATCTATACAGGTCTATATCGCTTTGAGTAGGAGCGCACAGCGGACTGTAAACGGCCGTTTAATATCGGCGTTGGAGGGGAGCAGGAGACAAAAAAAAAAAAAAAAAAAAAAAAAAAGATGAGAGAAGAGAGAGAGAGAGAGAGAGAGAGAGAGAGAGAAGAGAGAGAGAGAGAGAGAGAGGAGAGAGAGAGAGAGGAGAGAGAGAGAGGAGAGAGAGGAGAGAGAGACAGAAGAGCAGACAGGATAGATAGACAGACAGACAGACAGACAGAACAGAGAGAGAGAGAGAGAGAGAGAGAGAGACAGAGAAAAGAGAGAAAAAACAGAGAACAGAAAGAAGAAATAAAGAAACAGAGACAGACACAGAGAGAGAGAGATAGACAAACAGAGAGAGGGAGATGGAAAAATAGAAAAGATGAAAAAATACAAAAGTTGTTATTTGTTTGCAAAAGGGTTGTTCACAAAAGGCAAAAGTTAGAGGGAACAAATGGCCGCCCGTCCCTAGCTCTGGTTGTAAACACCAGGGTGCTCATATGTGTACTGGTATCGAACTGTAATTAATCCGTTCAGCAAGGGAAACAACAGCGTAAACAGCATTTTTGTTGCGAGGAAAGTCATTTATCACAGCTGGTGTCTGTGCTGCACGGATGTCCCCTCCTCGCTCTCTCTGTCTCTCTCTCTCTGGGTCTGTCTCTCTCTGTCTCTATCTCTCTCTGGCTGTCTCGGTCTCTCTGTGTTCTCTCTCTCTCTCTCTCTCTCTCTCTCTCCCTCTCTCTCTCTCTCTCTCTTCTCTCTCTCTCTGTCTCTGTCTCTGTCTCTCTCTCTCTCCTCTCTCTCTTTTCTCTCTCTTCTCTTTCACCTTTCACTTTCCCCCACCTCTACCATTTTCCTTACCCCACCCCTCCCCTCTCTCCCTTCCCTTCCCCACCCTCACCTCTCCCACTTCTGCCCCCCCTCTACCCCCTCTCCTCCTCTTCCTCCCTTCCCATACTCCCTCCCCTCCTTCCCCTTCCTCTCCTCCTCCTCCTCCTCCCTTCCATATTCCCCACCCCACCTCCCTCTCCTTCTCCTCCTCTCCTCCCCTTCCCTACTCCCCTCCCTCTCCTCCTCCTCCCCTTCCCCTGCCCCTCCCCTCCCTCTCCTCCTCTCCTCCCACCTTCCCATATTCCCCCTCCCACCTCCCTCTCCTCCTCCTCCTTCTTCCCCCCCTTCCCATATTTTCCAAAAGCACCGCCAAAGCTTCGATGAAAAGTGACAGCGGCGGTTGAGGCAAATTGCTTCATGCTTCACGCTCAATTTTGGGATTCAGGATTTTCGATATATATTGCCTGCTCACCTGTGGAAGGTGTTGGCGAGGATTGCAATTAATGTACAAAACGCACATGTATACGTGTAATTCTATGTGGGTGTTTGGGTGTTTCGTGGATATATTTTTCGTGTTAGGTGGATAAATACGTGTATGTGCAAATATATACAGATATACATTCATTAACATAACATATATACATACATAAATATATTCATACATACGTACGTGTATAGGTGCACACACACACACACCACACACACACACACACACACACACACAACACACACACACACACACACACACACACACACACACACACACACACACAACACACACACACACACACACAATCTTTGAGTGTGTATACATTCGCACATGTATCTCGATCTTTCATCTACGAGGTAATTTATCATGTTATCTTATTATCCAGATCCGAATCATGATCCTAATCACAACCAATAATTTAATGGCATATATACTGGGCTGAGACACACCTCTGGTAGCTTTTTGAGTTATCCTGCTAACTAACCAACAAACTAACTAACTAATTAACCAACCAGAAACATAAACACTATGGAGGAGGTCATAATAAAGATGATGATAGGATAATTGATGATGATGTAGTAGTAATAATGATGATAATGATGATTTTAATGATAATGATGAGAATGATGATAATGATGATGATGATTTAAATAATGGTAATAATGATAAAACGATAATAAAACAATGATAAATAAACTACTAACAAGAGTAAGAATGACACGAGCAACAATACATTAATAACACCACATCACCACCTCCACCAGCTCTACCTCTACCATCTCCACCACCACCGCTCCCCTAACACCACCACTCCCACCATCCCCACCACTGCCCTTACCACGACCCCCACCACACCGCCACCACCATCACTAGCGCCAACCCACTCCCGTCACCACGCCACCAACACAACCTCCACCACATCCACTTCCACACCACCACCATTCCCACCACCACCACCACCTTGGCCACCATCACCATTCTCACCACCATTATCACGTACACCAACAACAAACTGAATTCGCCAACATCCCTCCCCCCGCCCCACCCCCTACCCCGTCGCCCTTGTCACACAAGCGTAAAATTTCATAAACAAACAAACAACAACAACAACAACAACACAGCTTCATTGTTAATTAATTATTCATTTCACAATATACATGAAAAATTTTTTTTTTTCAGTAGGATACAGGACGCAAAATAAGCAAAAACCGGTCCTTGTGATATAGTGCATTACTGGTTATTTCGGAGATTTTATGAGGAAACTAGAAAGGAGACGGTTGAAGATAGAGAGAATAAATGAAAGGGAATGAGGAAAATCGAGAAGAAGAAAAATGAAGAAGAAAAGGAGGAGGGTAAAGAATATAACAGAAAATGAACGAAAATGATAACAAGAAAGAGAAAACAAAGAAAAAAAAAGAGATAATAATGGACAGAATGTGAAATCATTACAATCATCATAAAGTTAATAATGATAATAAATGTAATAATAATTAATAATATTAAACAATAATAAAAGGTACTGACAAAGATAAATGGACAAAGATGATAATGATAAAGATGATGGAAAACGATCACAACAGAAAACTCAAAAATCATTCATGGAGAAAGCCAG
>NW_020869374.1:193618-196981 GCF_003789085.1 Penaeus vannamei | reverse complement strand
TTTCTTTCCTCTGTTTCGCTATTTTGTTTTTTTTTTTCTCAATTTTCCTTACTCCTCCTTATCCTCTTTCTCGTATTGTCTTTTTTTAATGTTTCCTTCTCCGTGTTCATTGATTTATTCTGATTTCCTTTTTATTTCGTTTTCTCTTGTTCCTTCTTTATCATATTATCTTCCTTCATTCTCTTACCTTCCATTTTTTCTTCTGTTTTAATCACAGACTTATTATCTTTTCTTTCCTCTTATCCCTTTTTCTTCGAACGCTAATTATCGGCTTCTGCTTCTTCTTCTTTCCGAAACCTCTATTATCTTCTCTTCCTTTCTCTTATCTCTCCTTCGCTCTTGCTACCTCCTCATACCTATTATTTTCTCTTCTCTTGTCTCTCCTTTATTCACACTCTTTATCACTTTCTCTTTCTTACACCTTTTATTTTCTCCCTTTTACTTATATTTCCTTTCTTCTCTCTATTATTCCCACCTTTATTGCGTGTTACTCATATGTATTATTTTTTATTTTCTTACCTCCCCTTCTTTCTCACTTTTATGAGCTTCTCACACCTGTTATCGTATCCTTTCTTACTTCCTTTCTTTTTTTGACATTATCTTCTCACACCTTTTGTCCTCCCTTCTTTTCTCATTTCTGCTCCTCACTTTTTTCTCTTCTTCTTTTCTCTTCTCTTTCCATCTCATTCTATCATTTTCTTCTAAACCCTTTTTCCTCTCTCTTCTCTTTGTCATCTTTCTCACTATTTATCATTTCCTTCTAACACATTTTTCTTCTTTCTTCTCTCCACTCCCCGTTCCCTCTCATTCTTTCATCTCATCCATCCATCTCCTCTCTTCTATTCTCTTCTCTCCTTTTCCCTTTCTTCCATTTTCCTCCCTCTTCTCTCCTCTTCCCCATCCTTCTCACCTTTTACCATCTCCTTCTAACCCCCCTTTCTTCTCTCTTCTCTTCTCTCCCCTTTCCCTCTCATTCTGTTATCTTCTCCTTCTAAACTCCTTTCCTCCCTCTTCCTCCTCTTCCTTTCCCGTCCCTTTTCCTCTTCTTTTCTATCTCCTTTTCTCCTCTTTTTACCCTCTTCTTCCCTTTTTCTCTCTTCTCTCCTCTTCCCTTTCTTCATCTTCTCTTCTCCCTTTCTCTCTCTCTCTCTCTTCCCCTTTTCTCTTCTCTCTTCTCTTCCCCTTTCTTCTCTCTTCTCTCCTCTTCCCCTTTCTTCTCTCTTCTCTTCTCCCCCTTTCTTCTCTCTTCTCTTCTCCCCTTTCTTCTCTCTCTTTCTCCTTCCCTTCTTCTCTCTTCTCTTCTCTTCCCCTTTCTTTCCTTCTCTTTCTTCTTTTCTCTTTCTCCTTTCTTCTCTCTTCTCTTCCCTTCCCCTCCTATCCACTATTTATCACCCCCTCCTCCTCCCCCCCCCCTCAACACACACGAACGCGGGTCAAGTACTCCAACGAGTAAAACTTTCACTCTCGCTTCTCGTACTTATTATTTTTTTCTTCTTCTTTTCCTCTCCTCCTCCATCTGTGCGCCTCTCCCTCTCCTTTCTCCCTCCCTTCTCCTTCTTCCCGTCTTTCGGAACAAGATCCGGAACGGAAAGGATAGATAACGTCAAGTCCGATAATGATATAATTGATGAAAGGAGTTTATTAAAGGGGATTTCAGGTCCCCTTCTCTGGCAGCTGGGAGCGAGTGTGGTGTAATCAGCTGACCAGTGCGATTCATGCCGCTATTTTTTTTTTTTTTTTTTTATTTATTTTTATTTTTATTTTTCATTTTCTGTTCTCGTTTTGCAGTACTGGCGACTGGGGGGTTCAGAGAAAGGGGTGTTGGAGGGAACAGCTGGGTTGTGACATGGGCTATAGTAATAGGGTATAGTTGTGAAGGAGGCTATAGTTGTAGTAGGGACTATAGTTGTGATAGGGGCTATAGTAACAGGGCTGGGTTGTGGTAGGAGCTATAGTTGTGACATGGTTAAGTAACAGGGTCTAGTTTTGTGGTAGGGAAATAGTTTGTGATAGGGGCTATAGTAACAGGGCTGGGTTGTGCGTAGGAGCTATAGTTTGTGACATGGGCTATAGTAATAGGGTATAGGTTGTGGTAGGGGCTAAGTTTGTAGTAGGGGCTATATTAATAGGGTGGTGTAGGGGGCTATAGTTGTGGTAGGGGCTATAGTTGTAGTAGGGGCTATATTAATAGGGTATAGGTGTGACAGGGGCTATAGTTGTGGTAGGGGCTATAGTTGTAATAGGGGCTATATTAATAGGGGCATAAGCAGGCTATAGTTATGATAAGGGTTATAGTAAGGAGTTACAAGGGGCTGAAGCAACAGGGTTAGGTTATAACGGTTTGGTTGTAAGGCAAATATAAGTAACAGGGGGTTGTTGGTTTGTAGGCAAATATAAGTAACAGGGTTTGGTTGTAAGGCAAATATAAGTAACAGGGTTTAGTTGCAATAAGGGCTAAACCAAGGGTCTCCAAAGTAATCGACCTCGACCCAAGAGGTCGATAAATACTTGGGGGTCGATAGTTATATAAGAAATCAAATATAACATGCCTATACACGTTTCTAATTCATATATACTTATTTTTTTTTATTATCTATTCATTCTATATTTTTTTTGGATTTTGTTTCCATATAGTTTACTTATATTTCACAAGAAATAGTCACAGAATAACGATTTTGCAGGATTTGGTGTTCTCACTAATAATAAAACTACACATTTACTTATAATTATCATGGAAACTACACTGCCCTACATAATTATCATGGAACTACACATTGATAATTATCATGGAAAACTAACTTTTACTTATGATTATCATGGAAACTACACTACTTATAATTTATCATAGAAACTACACATTTACTTATAATTATCATGGAAACTACACTCTTACTTATAATTATCATGGAAACTACACATTTGCTTATAATTAAATGGAAATACACTTTTACTTATAATTATCATGGAAACTGGACATTTACTTATAATTATCATGGAAAACCACTTTTACTTATAATTATCATGGAAGCTACACATTTACTTATTTATCAGATTTATTTATCCATAGGTAGCAGCGTTGGTTTGTAAGTTGGACTTACAATCACAGGGTTTGAATGTAACGTGGGCTTGATGTAACAACAGCTGGGTGTAACGGGGTGTTGTAAGGAATAGGGCAGGTTACAACAGTTGTAAAAACGGGTTGGGTCTAACGTGGTGTTAGATATAACACATTGCACCATCCTTAATCTCATTATCATTATCAACATCATTATCATTATTAACATTATCATTGTCATTGTTGTTATGATGATAATAATGGTAATGGTAATTATCATTATCATTGTTATCATCATCATTATATAA
>NW_020869374.1:178618-188618 GCF_003789085.1 Penaeus vannamei | reverse complement strand
AAAGAAAGCGAAAAAGAGAGACAGAAGAAAGAGAAAAAAAAATAAGGAGAAAGGAAATTTACGAAACAGCCAAAATCCGCGAACCAGGAGAACCGGAGGCGTAAAACCGGAAGTCGTATGGTAATTACAAGTCAATCACCTGTAAGATGACGCACAAAGGTGAGCGCGGAGTGGCAAGAGGTGAAGGTGAAAGGGAGATAAATGAGGGAGATGGGGAAATGGGTGATAAATGAGGGAGATAGGGAAGGGGGAGAAAGAATAAGATTGGAGGGGAGATTGGGGAAATTGGGTGATAAATTGAGGATGATAGGCGTCACAGGGGGGAGCTGGGTGGGAGGTCTGGAGTAAATGGAGCGAGAGAAGAGGGAGGGTAAGAATTAAGGTCAAGGAAAAAAAGGATAATTTTATTTACAATTATGTGTTTCGATTGATTATTTTAAATATTTTTTATCTAGTAGTAGACGTGTTTCCCCACCGGGAAGGGGGTGGTTAACATGAGGGAGATGGGTGAACAATGGGTGATAATGAGGAGATAGGGGGAATGCAGATATAATGGAGGGAGTTGAAGGAATGGGTGAGTAAAAATGAGGGAGATGGGGAATGGGTGACCAATGAGTTGAGATAGGGAAATGGTGGAGGGAAGTGAAAGGAGATGGGGAGGGAGAGACGGGGGGGGGGGGAATGGGTGAATGTAAAAGGAGAGAATGGGGAATGGGTGTGAATGAGGGAGATAGGGAATGGGTGATAATGAGGGGAGATAGGGAGGGGTAATAAAGTGCGTTGAGGGAGATTGTTTTGTTATTGGGGGAAGGTGATAAAAATCAAAGGTAGATGTAGGGGAATGACCGCTGAGGGAGATGGAGGGATATGGGCTGATAATGAGGGAGAATGGGGAGAATGTGGGATGGATAATGGAGGGACGTTGCATTAGGGGGAGAGGGTGAAAACGAGGGTGAGAATAAGGAAAGTAGCCGGGATAAATGAGCGGAGATATAGGGAGAAAAGGGACAGAAATGAAAAAAGAGAAAAATGAGAGAGATATGGACAAGGGAAAGCGCTATGATTGGGAGGCAAATGAAAGGAAAATGAGAAAAACAGAGATTAAGGAAAAATAATAAAAAATGAGAGAGAGGAGAGAGACGAGGAGAGAAGAGAGAGGCCGAGGAGAAGGAGAGAGAGAGAGAGAGAGAGAGAGAGAGAGAAGAGCAGTAGGAAGAAGAGAGAGAGAGAGAGAAAGAGAGAGAGAGAGAGAAGAGAGAGCGAAAGAGAGAGAGAGAGAGAGAAGAGAGAGAGAGGGAGAGGAGAAAGAGGAGGCAGGAGAAGAGAAGGGGGAGGAATGAGAGAGAGAGATGGGGAAGGAGGGAGAGGGGGGGCAGGGGGGGGAGGGAGGAGGAGGCGTATACGAGGGGGAGGAAGAAGAGAGAGGAGAGAGAGAGAGGAGGAAGAGAGAGGAGGAGGAGGAGAGGAGAAGAGAGAGAAGAGAGAGAGTAGAGAGAGAGAGAGAGAGAGAGAGAGAGAGAGAGAGAGAGAGAGAGCAGGAGAGAGATAGATGAAGAGAAGAGAGAGTGAGAGAAGAAAGAAATATACAATTGTAAAGAAGAAGAAGAAGAAGAAGGATAATAATTGATAATGATGATAATGATAAGAACAATAATGATGATTAATAGCAACTAATAAATAAATAGTAGTACAATGATGGGTAATGAAGTAATGGCTATGAATAATGATGATAATGAAATAATTATGATATTAAGAACATAGACAGAAGGAGAATAAGAAACAGAAAAAATATATAAAAATGAAAATTACTAAGGAAAAGGACAAGACGGAGTAATTAGAATATGATAGTAAGAAAAAGAAGAACAACAACAAAATAAACAACGTAAAGAAAAGAGAAAGAGAAATATAATAAGAAAAGAATAAAAACAACGGATAGATAAGAATACGAATAATGATAAGCATCATAAGAAAAGCAGAAGGAGGAAGAAGAAGAAGTAAATAGAAAGAGAAACAGAAATAATAAAGAATGATAGGAAAAAATGAAAAAAAAAAAACTACGAAAAAAGAATACGAACAAATGATAACAATAAGAAAGAAAGAGGAGGAAGAAGAAGAGAGGAAAGAGAAAGAAGAGAGAGAAGAAGTAGAAGAAGAAGAAGAGAAGAAGGAAGAAGAGAAAGAAGAAGAGAAGAAGAAGAAGAAGAAGAGAAGAAGAGAAGAAGAGAGAAGACGAGAGAAAGGAAAAGGTGATTTACGCGTTCTTAGAAAAAGAAGTGCTGAGTTCACTGGCAAGTCTTGAAAAAAGGGTCAGTGGTTGAAAAGGCCGGCGAGGTGGGGGAGGGGGTGGGGTGGCGGGGTGGGGGAGGTGGAATAGAGTGAATTGGAGGGGGGAGGGGGAGGGGGGGGAAGGGGGGGAGGAGGGGGGGGATGGAAAAGAGGGTAGGGAAGGGGGTGGGGATGGGGGGAGGGCGTGGCTGGGGGGGGGGTGGGGAAGGGGAGTGGGGGGGCGAGCAGGGGGGAGGGGGGACANATATATGTATATATATATATATAACACACAGATTCGCGCGATAATCGTTCCATTCATGATTTGGGAACCGAAGCCGGAGCAGCGGGGAGGGAGATTCTAGACAATTCTGCGCTTTTGATGCTTTGTGGGGGTCAAGAGGGGAGGAGGTAAGCTTTAAAAGTCTGTTTCGGATATTTTGTGGATTTGGGGATGTGATGGGAGTAGGGGAGAGGGGGGGGTGAAGGGATGCTTTGGGGGTTAGGAAAGGCTCATTGCGAGGTCGGCTGGAAAGCGAGGACAGGATGGACATGGGTGGGAGGTTTTGACCTTTCCTGCCCTTTTGAATGTTTTCCCTCTTTTTTTTCTTACTTACTCTACTTCTCTTCTTCCCCGTCCTTCCTTTCTTCTTTCTTCCCTTTTCTTTTTTTTCACATCCTTCATTCTTCTCTCGATTTTTCCCTCTCTCCCTCTTTTCCTTCATCTCTCTCTCTCTCTCTCTCTCTCTCTCTCTCTCTCTCTCTCTCTCTCTCTCTCTCTCTCTCTCTCTCTCTCTCTCTCTCTCTCTCTCTCTCTCTCTCTTCTCTCTCTCTCTCTCTCTCTCTCTCTCTCTCTCTCTCTCTCTCTCTCTCTCTCTCTCTCCTCTCTCTCTCTCTCTCTCTCTCTCTCTCTCTCTCTCTCTCTCTCTCTCTCTCCTCTCTCTCTCTCTCGCTTCCTCTTTTCCGTTTACTCTATCTCCTTCCCACCTTCTCCTTCGCTTTCTCTCTCTCTCTCCCTCCTATCTCCCCCTACACCGGTCCCCCTTCCCAACCCCCCCCACCGTCCAAGCACCTGCCTCAGCGACTGGGCGATTGGATCTTACAGGATAAACAAGGAAGAAAATGGAGTTTGATTCGGTTTTTCCCTCAGCGCCCCGCCCTCTTCCCCCCCCCCTCTTCACCCTGGGTAATTCCTTCTCCTGCTTCGTCCCCCATTAGCCTCCCGGTCCCCTACCCCAGTTCCCTGTCTTCTGCCCCAATCCAGCGCCCTTGGCATCACCTCTTCGTGCCTTGTGAATTTCCTTCCCCTTCTTTTTTTCTACCTGTACCCCTTGACTCTACTTTTTCCTTTTTTTTCTTTTTATGCGCTTTTTCTTGTTATTTTTCTCTTCTGTTTGTCTCTTTGGTCTCTTTCCTGACACCCCTACTTTTTTCCCTTTCACCTGTTCTTTTATTTCCTTTTCGCTTCCTTCTCTTCTCCCCTTTCCCATTCGTCTACCCTGTTGCCTTTCTCTTCCTCTGTCTCCTTCGCTATCACCCCTGCTCTCCTTGTCTTTTCGATTTCCCCTTCCTTTTCTCGCCTTCTTCCCTGCCTCACCCCCCCCCCCTTTTCCATATCGAGGTCTTCTTCCTCATTCCCTTTCCCCCTATCGTTTTCCTATTCTTTTCCTCTATCCTTATCATTTCCCTCAAACCCTTTCCTAGTAACGTTCACCCCCGACCTCCCCTCCCTCTTTCCGTCCCCCAAATCCTTGCCCTCTCTTCCTATCCCCTGTTCCCCTCCCCCTCCCCTTCCCCTCCCCCCACTCCCTGCCCCTTCCCCAAGCAGACGAAGTGCTGTTGCTGCCCAGAATGACCTTTGACCTTTGCATGACGAGGAGAGGTGGCTCGTGACCGCTACTGGCAGGTGTGCTTCCTCTTCTCCTCCCCTTTCTCCTCCTCTCTTTCCCCTTTCCTTTCCTTTCTCCCTCTCCTTCTACCACCCTTTCTCCTTTCTTCTCCCATCTTTTCTCCTTCCCTCACCCTCTCACCCTTCGCTCTCACCCTTCCCCCCTTCTCCCTTCTTTCTCTACCAATCTCCTCCCTCCTCTTCCGTCCTCACCCTTCGCCCTTACCCCACCCTTTCCTTTCTCCCTTTCCATCTCTTTCCCTTTCCTCTTCCCCCTTCGCACCTACCTCCCCGTTCCTTCCTCCTTTTCCCCCTCTCTCTCTCCGCCTTTCCCTTCGCTCCTACCCCATCTTTTCTCCCCCTCCCCTCCTTCCCCTTCGCCTCTACTCTAACCCTTCCTTTCTCCCTCTTCTCTTCCCCTTCTTCCTCCCACCCCACCCCCCCCCCCGCGCGCGCATGTTGCAGTGTTGCTATGAACTGATGGTTAGCAATAGGCTCCCTGATCGATCGATCCGCCACAGGGGAAGGGTAGGTGGGGTGGGGGGAGGGGGTACGTGTGTATGTTTCAGCTGATGATTGAGTTTACATTTTTTTTTTTTTTTTTTTTTATTAGTTCACGCTGAGGCCTTGATCTTCAGCCCTATTTGTTTATTTCGTTTGGTTGTATTTGCCGTCCGTTGGACGTGGTGATAGTATGTTGTCCGTTGTAGAGGTTGTTTGGTAAGATCCTGATTGTAGACAGAATTCAGTCACGAAAACGAGAGGATGACTGCATCGAAAATTAAAGAACTATGATGGTAGGAGTAATAATGATAATGGTGGTAATTATAGTACTGATAATGAATTACGGTTGTAATGTCATCTCTAATAAGAAAACTGACGATGATTTGTCAAGAATGCCAGGACTGAATTATTATCTCTCAAAAATCTCCCTTCCATATTCTTACCTTCTCTTTCTTAATGTCTATAAACTTATTTCTCCCCTTTCGTATTTTTCTTTTATTTCTCTTTTCTTTTTGGAAAATAACCATAACAAACGAGACGCAGACCCGTTAACACAGTGGCGTGTGGGTGATTTATTTCTCCTGTGTCAGCGTGTCAGAAGATCATGAGTCGCTGGTCTAAAACTTTTATCGAAAACATCTTGGGACAGTCGTCTCTACGAGGTGCTATTTCTTTCTCTTTTCTTCGTTATTTGTTCCTTATGCTATATGTATTCCTTTTAGGGGCGGGGCTATCGAAAAAAGTAATAAGAATTTTTGAAGCGCATTTTTTTTAGCCATTGCCAAGAAGTAAACACTTTTCAAAAAGTCTCCTTTCTCGCCACTTCATCAGTGTCAGAATCTTTCATTCAGATCCCATCGCTTTCAGGGACTCTTATCTAAAGTCTTCCGTCTCTATTTTCTCCTTTCTTGTCTGTGTCTTTTGTTTTGTCTGTGTCTCCTTGTTCTTACATCTTCCTTCTCATTTTTACATCTTCCTCCTTTTTCGGTTTCTTCTTCTTGTTCTAAGTCTTCCATCTTGATTTTGTTAGGGTGGTCTATCCCAAGGCCAAGTCTTTCATCCTCATTCGTTCTTTTTAGCTGGATTTGTATATGCAGCAATACTCTCTCTTTCTCCATCTATCTATCTATCTATCTATCTATCTATCTATCTATCTAACTGATAAGAAGATTGTTCTCATCCATTTCCTTTCACCCAAACCTTAGTCTTCCTCCCTCTTCATATTCACGCCTTCCCGCTTCACACCAGTTCATTGGACGAAGATGCTTGTCCTCAATACAGCTCTTCCTTCCTCCTCCCCCTTCCCCTTCACCCCCTCCTACCCGCCACACTTTTACATCTGCCACTTCCACCCCATCTCCCCCACTAAACACCTCTTGTGGTATTTGATTCTTTGACGAACTTCTTGGTACAGATTTTGTTTTGTTTTGTTTTGTTTTAATTTAAAAGCAGCCACTTAGCCCCGTTGAATCCCTCTTACAAGCTTCATTGGGGATTATAGGAAGCTGAGGAAACCCTTACCCCCGCCCCATCCCCGACCCCGTCCCTCCCACCTGAAGAAAGGGGGAAGAGAGGGGATGTTGAGGGTGAAGGGGGAGGAGGCGGTGGAAGAAAGATTTCAGTTGTAGCAGCAATGTTCTCGTTAGATTATTGTTATTGCTATTTATGTTATTGTTATTATTATCACTGTCATTGTAATTATTATCATCATTTGTTGTTGTTATATTTACTTTTATCTTCATCATTATCACTGTCATTATTATTATTATTATGGGTATGGCTGATAGAATATATTTAATAAATATGTAATATAAAAGAAAAACGAGAAAATGAAAAAAAGTGTCAAGCAAAATCTAATGACGCATTGCAAAGAAAACAAAACAAAGAAAAAAAGACAGTTTCAGGACAAAAATCAATAAATTGGAAAATGAAAAGAATAGAAGAAACAGATAAGAGAAAGAGCGAGACATGCTTGTTGTAAGGACAGACGATTGGAAGATTAGGACGAGGAATGATGAGAGAAGGAAGAGGGAAATGGGGGGAATTAGTACAATTGCGGACAGAGAGAAGGGGACAGATGATGAAAGAAGGAAAGGGAAAAGGGGGGAAATTAGTATCGTGGAGGGAAATGGAAAGGGGATACATGATAAAAGGAGGAAGAGAAAAATGAAGGAAATTGATATAATGAAGGAAAGGGAACGGGGAGACATGATAAAAGAAGGAAAGGGTAAATGGAGGAAACTGATATAATGAAGGAAAGGGAAAGGGGGAGAAGTAGATAGAAGGGAGGGATGCGAAGGGGAGAGATGAGAGAATTCAGAGAGAGAGAGGAGAAAGAAGAAAAATAAGGCGAAGAAAGAGGGAAAGCCAAGGAAGAGGAGAAGCATTAGCTAGAGGAGAAAAGAAATAAGGAGGAAGATGAAGAAAATCAATAAGAGGAGAAGGAGGTAGAAGAAAAGGAGGACACGAAGGAGGTGGAGGAAGAGGAGAAGGAGGATGGGGAGGGGCGAGGGGGCGGCACACTCCGAGATGAATATAGGAAGACGGCAGCTGGGTACGGTCCTTCCCTCTTGGGGGTTGTACCTGGCTGGAAGGAGGCGGCGCCCCTTTGTCTCTGTCTCCTTCTTGCTATCTTTTTTTCTGTCTCTTTCTTTCTCTCTGTCTCTTTTTCTTGTTATCTTTTTTCTGTCTCTTCCTGTCTCCTCCTTTCTCCGTCTCTTTCTTGATATTTTTTGTTTGTCTCTCTCTCTCTCTCTCTCTCTCTCTCTCTCTCTCTCTCTCTCTCTCTCTCTCTCTCTCTCTATATATATATATATATATATATATATATATATATATATATATATATATATATATATATATATAATATATATATTCGTCTGTGTATCTATCTATCCGTCTATCTATCTTCGGTTGCTCGTTTTCATCCATTTTTGCTTTCTCCCCCTCTTCCTTTCACTTTAATTTCTTCCTCATCCTCATCCCTTATACCCTCCTCCTCCACCAACATCCCCACCATCACCATTACCACCGCCACCTCCTCTTTCCTCCTCCTCCTCCTCCTCTTCTTCTTCCTCCTCTCTTCTATGACCACCGCCTCTTCTTCTTCCTCCTTCTCCTCTTCTCCTCCTTCCTTCTCCTTTTCTCACTCTTCTCCTTCTCCTGCTCGTCTTCCTCCTTCTGCCTTCCTCCTTCCTCCTCCTCATCATTCATTATCGTCTCCTCCTCCTTTCTTCATCTTCCTCCTTCTCCTGCTTGTCCTCCCTCCACCACCACCACCTCCTTCTCCTCCTCCCCTCCCTCTTTCCCTTCTCCTCTTCTTCCCTCTTCCTTCTTCTATTGCTCGTCCTTCTCCACCACCACCACCTTCTTCTCCTCCTCCTCCCTCCTCCCCTCCTCCTCCTCCCCTCCCCTCCTCCTCCTCCCCTCCCCTCCCCTCCCCTCCCCTCCTCCCCTCCCCTCCCCCTCCCCTCTCCCCTCCCCTCCCCTCCCTCCCCTCCCCTTCCCCCCCTCCTGCCTCTGTGCGTACAAGCGCGAGAGCCGGCGAGGTGCCCGCGTAAGTACGCATCAAGTTTGTTCATTTACACGAGTTAATTAGAAAATATTTTATTCCGTTGTTACGCCTGGAACACAAACTTGAAACCCCTAATAACTCGTCTCTGGTTAATTACGACTTCCTTACCACAACTGCAATATTTACGCCCCTCCTCTTCCGCACCGCCTCCTCTCGCTCTCGCCTCCTTCTCATGCGCCGCTCTCTTCTCGCTCTCCCCACGCTACTCTTTCCCCAAGCACCTCCTCCTTCTTCGCACGCTCCTCCCTCTCGCTCTTCTCAATGCTCCTCCCTTCGGCTCCTCCGCTCCTCCCTGCTCCTACGCTCCTCTCTCTACCTTCGCCCCCCCCTCTCCGAAGCTTTCACCCTCTTCTCCATCCTCCCCTCTCACTACGTTCCTCTCTCTCCCTCTCCCTACGCCCCTCCCTCTCCCACGCCCCTCCCTCTCCCTCTGCCTCTTCCAACCTTCCACGCCCCTCTCTCTCCCCACGCTCTTCCCTCAGCCTCCTCCTCCTCCCATGCCCCGCTCTCACGCTCTACATGTTAGGCATATGGTTACACACAAAAAAAACATGAAATGTGCATACAAAGACACGAACATACACACACACACGCGCACACACACACACCACACACACACACACACACACACACCACACACACACACACACACACACCACACACCACACAACACACACACACCACACACACACACACACACCACACACACACACCACACCATCCATTCACGGCCCATGTCTATTACCTCTCGTTCGCCGTAACTGCTTTTCTTCCCCGTCTTTTTACCATCGGTACTGGCACGGACATCAGCGCGCTGTGACGTCACTAATGATGCCATAAATAACGAACATTCGTAAGACGCAGCAACGAACATGTCAGAGACGAAGCCTCACTTGCCTTGTTTTTCTTCCTTTATTATTTATTTATTTATTTACTTATTCAGTTATTTATTCATTTATTTATTGATTTTGTTATTTCTCCTTCTTTTTCTCTTACTCGATCTCTTCTTCGTTTTCTTAAGTTCATGTCCTTATCTTCTCCTGCTCTTATAACTCCATTTCCTCCTCCATCTCTCCTCCTCTTCTCCTCCTGGTCTTATCTTCTCCTCCTCCTCCTCTCCCTCCTCTTACTCCTCTACTCCTCCCTTCCCCTCCATCCCCATCCCCTCCTCATTCCTTCATCCTCCCCTTCCCTCCTCTCTATCTTCTCTTCCTCCTCCTTTCCCTCCTCTCCTTCCTCTTTACTCCTCTCCTCCACCATCCCTCCTCCATTCCTTCATCCTCCCCCATTCCCTTTATCTCTTCTCCTCCTCCTCCTCCTTTTCTCCTCTCCCTCCTCTTACTCTCCTCCTCCACCATCCCCTCCTCCAATTCCTTCATCCTCCTCCATTCCTTTATCTCTTCTCCTCTCCTCCTCCTCCTCTTTTCCTTCCTCTCCCTCCTCTTACTCCTCCTCCTCCACCATCCCCTCCTCCATTCCTTCATCCTCCCCCATTCCCTTTATCTCTTCCTCCTCCTCCTCCTCCTTTCCCTCCTCTCCCTCCTCTTACTCCTCCTCCACCATCCCCTTCTCCTTCATCCTCCCCCATTCCCTCTATCTCCTCCTCCTCCTCCTCCTCCCTCGATCCCTCCTCTTACTCCTCCTCCTCCACCATCCCCTCCTCCATTCCTTCATCCTCCCCTATCCCCCCTATCTCCTCCTCCTCCTCCTCCTCTTCCTCCTCCTCCTGTCCCTCCTCTCTGGCGGTGATGTAACGCACCGTTCAATGT
>NW_020869374.1:161118-173618 GCF_003789085.1 Penaeus vannamei | reverse complement strand
GAAGGGGAGGGGAAGGGGGCCGAGGGGTCTAGGGAAGGATTGCGGTTCGGTTGGGGTTTCTTAGGCCAATGGCCTTTGGTTTTGATTACTTCTTTTTTGTCTCCTCCCTCTCTCTCTCACTTTCTTCTCTCTTTGCCTCTCTTTCTATCTATGTATTTATCTATCTATCTCTCCTTCTCTGTCCCTCTCTCCATCTCTCCCACTCTCCCTATCTCCATCAACCTCTCCCTCACTCTTCGCTGCCCCTTCCTCACATCCGTCGCCCTCCATCTTCTTCATTCCTTTCTACCTTCATCACGGTTTTTCCTTGTTCCTCTGTTCGTTAACCCCAACAATCTCCGACATTAAAGCAGTCAAAAAGGCCCCTTTGTGCCAACGCCTTCGAATGAAACCAGCGGCTCTCGAAACCAGTTTACTTCGAGACCCGACGGAATCCCCTTCGAAACCAACCCAAGCCAGCCCACGCGAGAGCCTCACCGAACTGACTCCCGTTCTCTTTCTCCCCAGATCGAGCACTGCTACTACCACGGCACCGTCAAGGACTACTCCGGTGCCATCGCGGCCTTCAGAACATGCAACGGACTGGCCGGCATCATTCAGCTGGGCAACGAGACCCTCATCGTCTCCCCCATGGCTGGAGGCGAGAAGCTGGAGGGGAGAGGAGCCGGGAGGGAGGGGAGGGGAGGAGGGGAGGAGGGAGGAGGGGGAGGGGGGGAGGGGGGGAAGTATGGGAGGAAAGCGAGAGAGGGAGGGAGTATGAATGTGAAGGGGATATGAGGAGGAAGAAGGAAAGGGAGAGAGAAGGAGGGAGGTAACTACATTCGAGGAGGAGGAAAGGAGGGAGGGAGGGGTAGGAGAAGGGGAGGAAAATATAGAGTGGGAAAGAAGGTAGTAGAGAGAGGGGAAAGAGGAAAGGGGGACAGAGGGGGGAGAGATGGGCGAGACAGATAGATAGAAAGAGACAGAAAGATTGGGGGTTTGAAGGAGAGAAGTTGCTGAGTGAATCTAGGTGAAGAAGGAGAAGGGGGCTAAAGAAGGGGGGGATGAGAATGGCGTGTATGAGGGCGCTGAATGAGTGAAGGGTGAATGGGCTCTTTGAGGGGGCTGTTATGGCGTGTTTGAAAGTCGTCTCGGATGACCTTTACTGCCGTGACAACATGCCGCCAACAGCAGTCCTCCTTCCCTGTCTCTCTCGTTTGCTTTCCCCCCCCCCCCTCTCTCTCTCTCTCTCTCTCTCTCTCTCTCTCTCTCTCTCTCTCTCTCTCTCTCTCTCTCTCTCTCTCTCTCTCTCTCTCTCTCTCTCTCTCTCTCTCTCTCTCTCTCTCTCTCTCTCTCTCTCTCTCTCTCTCTCTCTCTCTCTCTCTCTCTCTCTCTCTCTCTCTCTCTCCTCTCTCTCTCTCTCTCTCTCTCCACTCTCTCTCTCTCTCTCTCTTCTCTCTTCTCTCCCTCTTCTCTCTCTCTCTTCTCTCTCTTTCTCTCTCTCTCTCTCTCTCTCTCTCTCTTCTCTCTCTTCTCTCCTTCTTCTCTCTCTACTCTCTCCTTTCTATCTCTCTCCTTTCCTATCTCTCTCCTTCCCTTCTTTTCCTCTCTCCCCCCCCCCCATTCCCTCGTCCTCCCTCCCTCTTCCCTCCTCCTCTCTCTCTCTTCCCTCTCTCCTTCCCTTCCCTCCCTCCTCCCTTCCCGTCCCTTCCCTTGTCCCCCTCCCTTCTCCCCTCCCTCCTCCCTCCTCCCTTCCCCTCTTCCTCCCTCCTCTCCCTCCCTCCTCCCCTCCCTCCCTTCCCTCCTCCCTCCTCTTCTTCCCTCCCTCCTCCCTTCCTCGTCCCTCCCTCCCTCCTCCCTTCCCTCGTCCTCCCTCCCTCCTCCCCTTCCTCCTCCCTTCCCTCGTCCCCCCTCCCTTCCCTTCGTCCCCCCGTCCTCCCTCCCTCGTCCTCCCTCCCTTCCCTTCGTCCCTCCCTCCCCTCGTCCTCCCTCCCTTCCCTCGTCCCCCCTCCCTTCCCTCGTCCTCCCTCCCTTCCCTCGTCTCCCTCCCCTCGTCTCCCTCCCTTCCCTCCCTCCCTCCCTTCCCTCGTCCCCCCCTTCCCTCGTCCCCCTCCCTCTCCCTCCTCCCCACTGTCCCCCTCCCTTCTCCCCTCTCCCTCCCACTGTCCTCCCGGGCTCTCCCCGCTGAACGCGCCCACAACCACATCGCCTCCGTCACAATAAAATGCAATTCCTTCCCACCGATTTCAGGTTGACAATTCGAGATGTGGGCGGCCTGGTGGGCGGGGTGGGTGGGTGGGCGTCCTCGGTGAGTGGACGGGTGGCTGGGTGGGCTGGGTGGGCGGAGGCGGGTGCAAATCGCCGGAGTGAAAGCGGTTTATCTCCAGTGCCAATATTGGAGACGGATTTCGGTGTTATCAATACTCGATTTGCGAATGTTTCCCCTCCATACAAGTCCCTCGTCCTAGCTTTTGTTTGGGGTTGTGGGGGGAGGAGGGTGGTGCGTGTGTGGAGGGGGTAGGGGTGAGTGTGCGAGTGGGGGAGGGGTGTGCGTGTGTGGGAGTTGGTGTCTGTTTTGGCGTGGATGTGGGTATCGGCGTGGGTGGATTAGTGTGCGTGGGTGTGGATGTGCATGTATGTGCGGTGTGCGTGTGTGTTTGCGTGCGCGCGCGTGTGATATGGGTGTGGATATGGGTATGAGTGTTTACGTGTATGTCTGTATTTGGGTTGGGTATAGGTATTTGTGGGTATGAGAGTGTGTGTGTGTGCGTGTGTGTGTGTGTGTGTGTGTGTGTGTGTGTGTGTGTGTGTGTGTGTTTGTATGGCGTATATGTATAAATAATGTGTATTATGTATCTGTTGTGTGGGGTGGGGTGAGTGGGGGATGGATGTGTGTTGTGTGTGTTTGTACGTGAGAGAGAGAGAATGTGTGTGTGTTTGTGCGTGCGTGTGTTGAGAGAGAGAAGAGAGGAGAGAGAGAGAGAGAAAGAGAGAGCTTAATTAAGTGACAGCGTTAGAGAGAGAGAGACCTCGAGAAACAGCTCGAGAAATTGATAGAGAGAGAGAGAGAGAGAGAGAGAGAGAGAGAGAGAGGAGAGAGAGAGTAGAGAGAGAGAGAGAGATGAGAGAGAGATTAAAGAAGGAAAGTAAAGCGAAAGAGAGGAATGTAGGCACGTGGAGCTCAGATGTGCCACATGCCCATTAAGTTCATCCTCTCCCCCCACCCTCTCAAACTCGCGTCGGTGGATGACCTAGCCAGGTTGCACATACGTCTCTCACTACAGGCCTATATGTCCATTATTTCATTAACTATGCCTGTATATTATATATGAACAATCTTTTACGTTGATTACTGAGACAATGTATATCTGATGATCACAATCATATTAGCTGAACCTAGCCTCCCATACCCTCCAGGCACGTCCATCTCTGACCAGTTCTCCTTTTATCTTCAGCTACTTTACTCTTATCACTTTTATTTATTTATCTACCCTTATATATCTGAATTTTATTTATTTCCTCCTTTATTTTCTTTTTTCTCGTTCTTCTCCTTTTCCACTATACCTCCCATATCTTGTCGTTTCCCCTATTCTTTCTCTCAATATCTTATTTTATCAGATCTCCTACTTAACCCTACATCTCACATTCACTCTTACCCACAATACAAACAAGGTACACACATCATCTATCTCTTTCATCATCTATACTCATCACTCTTTATTCGTATTCCTCACATCCGCTTTTTTTTTATACACCCACACCAACTACCAACAAACTTGCACCCACACAACACACACGTATCCTCATTTCCCACTATTTTTTATTTCATCTTCCGTACACACATTATTTCCGCGACATACATAATCCCTCGACGAAAACCCACTTTTTCCTCCATTTACTCAGTCACTTCGACCATTACCATACCATTTCATTTGTTCCCTCTGTTGTCTCTTATTACTTACATGCCATATATTTGGCTTATTTTCATCATATCTTTTAGGTAATATGCTTATTTTTAAAGAAAATTGTTAGATTATGGCCTATATAAATAGAGCTTACCAAATGAATATATAACAAGAGACGATATGAGATTGAGTTGAGGAGATTTGATGAGAGGTCCAGAGAGAGAGAAGAGAGTGAGAGATGCACGTTTAGATTGATCCGAGAAGAGTCACGAGACGATGGAGAGTTAGGAGTAGAGAGAGGGGGCGGGGGGGAGCTCAGAAGAGAGCGAGTAGGAGTAGATCGAAGAGAGAGCAGAGAGATGAGAGTCAGCCAGAGAGAGAGAGAGAGATGAGAAGAGAGAGAAGGAGAGAGAGGAGAGAGGAGAGGGGAAATCTGGTTGTATGAGTTTCTGCGGTTCTCTTCTTCCTCTCTCTCCATCTCTCCTCTTCTCTCCATCCTCTCCTCCCCTGCCTCTCTTCATTCAAGCTTTTCCCTGTCTTATTTTACTCCCTTTCCCTTTCCCCTATCCCCTATTCCCCTCCGTTTCCCCTCCACCCTTTCTTCCCCATCTTCGTGGTAGGCTACTGAAACATGCAGTGCCGCGCCGCAGAGTTTCACGAGATGAGAATGCCCGTAGATTTCTAACTCGAAACACGCTGTGAAAACAAGCCTAGGGTTTGGATTAGATAAAGCTAATTTTTGATTGTGGTAGTTGTAGAAGTAGCAGTAGTAGTAATAGGAGTAGTAGTGGTAGTTGTGGTAGCAGTAGATATATTAGTATTAGCAGTAGGAGTAATAGTGCCAGTATGAGTAGAAATAGGGACACTAGTAAAAATAGTAGTCTAGTTGTAGTAGCAGAAGTGATGGAAGTAATTGTAGTAGAAGCAGTAGTAGCAATCGTATTAATTAATAGTAGTAGGAGTAGTTGTAGCAAGTAATAGTAGTAGAAGTAGTAATAATAGTAGTGATGATGATAGTAATACTAACAGAAGCAGGAAAATGGGAAAAGTAGAAGTACAAATAGAGGTAATAGTACTAGTATTAGTATTAGCCTCCTTATCAGAAGCAACAGCAGCATTAGGAGCAGTAGTAGTAGTAGTAGTATTTCGCTGTGCATTCCTTCTCCGCCGATAATTATGACCGCGTCTCTTTGGAAGTTCTGATGAATAGATGTCACCGGGAAAACAAAATGGCCAGTCCCTCGTTCCTGCTAAGATGCGACAACTGAAGCAGAATTGTTACACAGCTTAGGACAGAAGTAGAAACTGCACTTACGCACTCGTGTGTATTTTGCTCTTTTGCTCAGTCAATAATCTTCACCAGATAACTGCACAAATCATTAAACGTTGATTAAAGAAAAGGGAAGGAAACAATGCAGTCGTGAAGCTTTTCACCAAAATACGTGGAAGCTTCGGTGAAACCCCAGAGCCTGAGGGAAAAACAAGGATGAAGCCCCACAGCTAAAAGGAAAAACAAGAGTGAAATAAAACAACAGAGAAGACAAAGATGAAACCCTACAGCTAAAAGAAAACAAAGGGGGCGCCCTAATCAAGAAGGAAAGGCAGCAGTGAAGCCTCAGAGCCAAGGGTATTCGCGAAAATGAAACCCCTCCGCTAGGGGGAAACTGAGGGTGAAACCCCAAATCCAAGAGGAAAAAGTAGATGGAACCCCACAGCGAAGAAGGAAGTGTAGCTGAAGCACTGCAGCTGAGAGGAAAGTACAGGTGAAACCCACAGCTAGAAGGAAAAAAACAGAAGTGAAACACACAGGTAAGAGGAAAATACAGGTGAAACCCACAACGAAAAGGGAAAAAACAAGTGAAACCCACAACTAAAAGGGAAAAAAACAAATGAAACCCACAGCTAAAAGGAAAAAAAAGCAAGTGAAACCCACAGCAAAAACGGAAAAAACAAGTGAAACCCACAGCTAAAAGGAAAAAAAACGGAATTGAAACCCGAAGCTAAGAGGAAAGTACAGATGAAACACCACAGGGGAGAGAAAGTGCAGCTGAAACCCCCATAGCTAAGAAGAAAGTACAGGTGAAACACCACAGCTAAAAGAAAAAAAAAAACAAGTGAAACCCCCAGCTAAGAGGAAGTGCAGCTGAAACCCCGCAGCGAAGAGGAAACGCGAGGCCCGACCGAGAACAGAAGGCAGCGAGGACACTCCACGCGGCCATTATGCTAGCGAAGCCTCAGCCCCTTGCTATTGTGCGCCAAGCTACAGGTGTTTCCTTGCACTCTCTGATATACGTCTCTCTCTCTCTCTCTCTCTCTCTCTCTCTCTCTCTCTCTCCTCTCTCTCTCTCTCTCTCTCTCTCTCTCCTCTCTCTCTCTCTCTCCTCTCTCTTTCCCTCCCTTCTTTTCTCCCTCTCTCCTCCCTCTCCCCTCTCTCCCTCCCTTCTTCTCTCCCTCTCTCCCTCCCTCTCTTCTTCTCTCCTCTCCTCCCTCCCTCTCCCTCTCTCCTCTCTTCCTCCCTCCCTCTCTCCCCTCTTCCCTCTCCCTCTCTTCTTCTCTCCCTCTCCTCTCCCTTCTCTCCTCCCCTCTCTCCTCCCTCTCCCTCTCTCCTCTCCCTCTCCGCTCATTAAGGATCTATCACGGGATTCCAATTTGGCATTTTAACCCTCTTTTGCGGGATAGCATTTATTTCCCACAAAGATAGGACGGGATAGGTTGTCGGGGACATTATCGATGGCGTATGTATGGCTGGGATTGCTGACGAAAGAAAATGGGACTGGAATCGAAGCGCAGCGCCATCTGTTGCGAGTTAATGAAAGCAACATTTATGGGTTAGATGTGGAAGTGGGAAGATTGTGTTTTACGTATAGAATAGGGTTAAGCGATAAAGATAGATAACATGGACTTCACTTTCTCTCTCTCTCTCTCTCTCTCTCTCTCTCTCTCTCTCTCTCTCTCTCTCTCTCTCTCTCTCTCTCTCTCTCTCTCTCTCTCTTCTCTCTCTCTTCTCCTCTCTCTCTCTCCTCTCTCTCTCTCTCTCTCTCCTCTCTCTCTCTCTCTCTCTCTCTCTCTCTCTCTCTCCTCTCCCTCTCTCTCTCTCTCCCTTCCCTCTCTCCTCTCTCTCTCTCCCTCTCTCTCTCTCTCTCTCTCTCTCTCTCTCTCTCTCCTCTCCCTCTCCTCTCCCTCCCTCTCCCCTCCCTCCCTCCCTCCCTCCTCTCCCTCTCTCTCCCTCTCTTCCCTCTCTCTCCCTCTCTCTCTCTCTCTCCTCTCTCTCTTCTCTCTCTCTCTCTCTCTCTCTCTCTCTCTCTCTCTCTCTCTCTCTCTCTCTCCCTCCCTCCTCCCTCCCTCCCTCCCCTCCCCCTCCCCTCCCACTCACGTCACCTTCCCCTCTCCCCCTCGTTCCTTGCCTCCCTCCCTCACCCTCTCAATCTCAATCTCCCTCTCCCTCTCCGTCTCGTCTCCTCCCTCCCCCTCTCCTTCGACATCCATTTTACCGCCTCTCGAGCTAGCCATAAACACACAAACACGGCACGGCACCTCTTCATATGCATTATTATGGTTATTACAAAAGAAAAAAAAATCAAGTATGGAGATGAGACGGTTAAATCAGATGTGACACTTATAATGAATGTTTAATGGCACGATGGAAATTCTGTTGATGACTGAGGTATGGAGGGAGGGAGGAGAGGTGGAGGGGGAGGGAGAGGAAAGGAGGGATGGAAGGAGAGAGAGAGGAGGGGGGGAGGGAGAGGAAGGAGGGATGGAAGGAGAGAGAGAGGGGAGGGGGGAGAGGGAGAGGAGAGAGATAGTGTGAGAGGGGGTGTGGGGGAGAGAGAGTGTGAGAGGGGGGTGGGGAGGGAGAGAGAGAGCGCGCGCACTACCAACAGAAATAGGGAAAGAGTGAGAAGAAGGAAGACAGTCTTACCCTTCAAGAGAGGGGAAAGGGCCCAGACAGTCAAAGAGACAGAACAAAAGGGAAAGCAATAAGGCGAAAGAGAGAGAGCGAGAGAGCGAGCCAGAGAAATGCGCAGGAGGCCGGAGCGAGAAGGCCAGAAGCCACTCCAGACGAGGCCTTGTCCACCATATACGGCCTATATTGCGTCCTCCTTCCTCCTCCTCCTTTCTCCTCCTCCTTCTCCTCCTCTCCTCTTCCTTATTCTCCTTCCTTCTCCTCCTCTTTTCTCCTCCTCCTTCTTCTCCTCCTCCTCCTTCTCCTGCTGCCTCTTCCTGCTTACTCTCTTCCATATCTTCCTTCTGCTTAGCTTCCTTCATCTCTTCCTATTCTTCCTCCTGCTTCTTCCTTCTCTTCCTGTCTTTTTCCTTTTTTTCTCATTTTCTTGCCGGCTTTTTCTTCTCCATATCTCCCACATTTTCCTTCTCTTCTTGTCCTTCTCATCCTCATCTGTATTTTAACTTTTTCTCATCCTCTGTCTTTTCCTTTTCCTCCTCCTTCTCCTCCTTCCTTTGTCCTTCTCCCTCCACCCCTTCCTCCTCCTCCACCCCTCCTCCTTCTCCTCCTCCTCCTCCTCCTCCTCCTCCTACTACTACTACTACTTACTACTACTACTACTACTACTACTACTACTACTACTACTACTACTACTTATTACTATTTCTACTACTGCTACCGCCGCTGCTTCTGCTGCTGCTGCTGTACCTACTCCTACTCCTACTCCTATTCCTCCTTCTTTTCCTCCTCCTCTCCTCCTCCTCCTTCGTATCAGCTTTTCCCCACTTCTCTTCTTCCTCTTAACCATACTCCCCTTATTATCACTGCCTCTCTTCGGGTCTTCATCTCCGAAGGCTCTAGATGTTGAAGGTGTCTTCTTTCCTCTTTGCCTACGACTTGCATGGGAGTTTACTTGCATTTAATGGCGGGGGGAGGGGGGATGGGGGAGGCAAAGGTATACTGGCAGATTTTATTATTATTATTATTACTTTTTTATATTATTATTTTTTAAGGGCATATGGGGGGGGGGGATTTCGTTGATGTGCACCGTCAGTCTGTGACCCTTTTTGTCTAATCTTAGATGTATTTGCTATGATAGCTGTCTATTAGATAAGTGAATAAAAGGAATTAGTAATGATAGTCCTAAAACATCTTCAGTCCAGTCCGTGACAGAAAAGGAAATGCGAGCCTAAAAAAAAAAAAAAAAACTACACATCAGCTTCATCTCCATTACCTTGTGTCGAAACAGATAAGTGAATAAAAATTAAAAAAAAAAAATTCCATCATGTCAACCCCCAAATATAAAAGATTCGACCCTGAACACGAGATCAAAAAAACTTCCCCCCCCCACCACCACCACCACCCATCTCAACTCCAACTCCCCCTCCCCCCCACCACCACCACCCAATCTACCTCCACCTCCCCCACCACCACCACCCCAATCCACCTCCCCCCCCCCACCACCACCACCCAATCTCCACCTCCAACTCCCCCCCCCACCACCACCACCACCAATCTCACCTCCAACTCCCCCCCACCACCACCACCCAAATCTCACTCCAACTCCCCCCCCCCCCACCACCACGCACCCAATCTCACCTCCACCTCCCCCCCACCACCACCACCAATCTCACCTCCAACTCCCCCTCCCCCCCACCCACCACCACCCAATCTTCAACCTCCACCTCCCCCACCACCACCACCCAATCTCACCTCCACCTCCCCCCCACCACCACCAACCCAATCTCAACTCAACTCCCCCCTTCCCCCCCACCACCACCACCCAATCTCACCTTCTCCAACTCCCCCCACCACCACCACCCAATCTCACCTCCCACCTTCCCCCCAACCACCACCACCCAATCTCACCTACCACCTCCCCCCCACCACCACCACCCAATCTCGACCTCCAACTCCCCCTCCCCCCACCACCACCACCCAATCTCACCTTCTCCAAACTCCCCCCCACCACCACCACCCAATTCACCTCCACCTCCCCCCCACCACCACCACTCAATCTCACCTCCCCCCCCACCACCACCACCCAATCTCAGCTTCTCCACCTTCTTCCCCCCCCGCAGCCCAAGCACCCCCACTTCGTCATCGAATCGAAGAACTCCCAGATCCGGCAGAAGTGCGGCTACCAGTCCGGCTACGAGTGGGGCATGCGGGAGAGGAACTACAACCGCCAGGACGCACCGGCCGCAAGAAGAAGCAGGTGCGCCACCCGCTACGCCCGCGACGTCCGTTCCACGCCCAAGTACATTCGAGACGGCGCTCTTTTCCTCGATAGGAAATTCGTAGTGTTTTTTTGCTGTTCTTGTTCGTGTTTGTTTGGAAATTCGCGAGTGTTTTTGTTGTTGTTGTTCTTGTTTGTTTGTTTTTTATTACGTTGATGTTTTTTTATGAGATTTTTTTCTCCTATTCATTGATTGGGTTTTGGGTAAGGGATTTTGATGGATTTTTTCTCTTTTTTATTATGCTAATGTTGATTTAGTGAGAGTGAGATAGAGAGTGAGTGAGAGTGAGAAAGAGAAGGTGAGAGTGAGAAAGAGATAGTGAGATGAGAAAAAGAAAGGAGTGAGAATTGGAGAAAGAGAAAGGGTTGAAGTGAGAAAGAGAGAAGAGGATGAGAGTGAGTTGAGAGTGAAAAAGAGAGGGGTTGAGAGTCGAGTGAAAGAGAGTGAGTGAGAGTGAGAAAGAGAGAGGGTGAGAGTGAGAAAGAGAGAGGGTGAGAGTGGAGAAAGAAGAGAGGGTGAGGAATGGAAAGAGAGAGTGAGAGTGAGAAAGAGAGAGGATGAGATTGAGAAAGGAGGAGTGAGGTTTAGAGTGAGAAGAGAGAGGTGAGAGTGAGTGAGAGTGAAAAGAGAGAGGGTGAGAGTGAGAAAGAGAGGGGTGAAAGGAGTGAGAGTGAGAAAGAGAGAGGGTGAGAGTGAGAAAGAGAGAGGGTGAGAGTGAGTGAAATAGAGTGAGTGAGAGTGAAAAGAGAGAGGTGAAAGTGAGTGCAGAGTGAGAAAGAGAGAGGGTGAGAGTGAGAAGAGAGTTGAGTGAGTGAGTGAGAAAGAGAGAGGGTATGAGAGAAAGAGAGAGAGGTTTGGAAAGTGAGTGAGAGTGAGAGTGAGAGAGGGTGAGAGGAGTGAGAGTGAGAAAGAAGAGGTGAGAGTGAGTGAAAGAGATGTGGTGAGAGTGAGAAAGAGAGAGGTGAGATGACAAAGAGGAGAGGGTGAGAGTGAGAAAGAGAGAGGTGAGAAATGAGAGTAGAGAGGAGAGAGTGAGGAAGAAGAGGCGATGAGAGTGAGGAGAGAGAAAGAACGAGAGGTGAGAGATGAGAGAGACGAGGGTGAAAGTGAGGTGAGAGAGAGAAGGGTGAGAGTGAGAAAGAGAGAGGTGAGAGTGAGATGAGTGAGAGTGAAAGAGTTGAGAAAGAAGAGAGGTGAGAGTGATGTGAGGTGAGAGTGAAGAGAGAGGGTGAGAAGATAGAGAGATGGTGAGAGTGAGTGAAAAAGAGAGTGAGAAAGAGAGAGGCGAGAGTGAGGGAAAGAGAGTGAGTCGGAGAGAGAAAGAGTCAGCGAGTGAGAGACAGAGAGAAATCCCCGAGAGCGAAAAGACGAAAGAGAAGACAGAACCCAAGAAAGAGAGAATACCGGAGGAGGAGGAGGAGAGGAGGAAGAGTCGAGAGGAGGGAGGCCCAGAGGGGGAGAGGCAGGCGAGGAGGAGAGGGAGGGGAGGGGAGGAGGGAGGAGGAGGAAGGCAGAGGGGGAGGGGAGGGAGGACGGGGAGGCGAGCCCAGGGAGCCAACAAGTGGGAATTATGCATCCCGGCCGACGTTTTGATACCTGAAAATTGAGATCAAAGCGGACGGAAGGCTTGTTCAAAGGTGCCCGGTGACAATGGGGCAGACGACGCGCGCGCTCGCTCGCTCGTTCTCTTGTTCTCGCTCCTCCGCGCGCTCGTCGTTCGCGCGCGTCTCTCGTCTCTCCTCTCTCCTCGTTTCGCGTCGTCTTTTAATTTCTCGTTCTCTCGTTCTCTTCTTTTCTCGTTCGCTCGTTCTCTTGTTCTCGTTCTTGCGTTCTTTCCTTTTCGTTCGTTCTCGTTCTCGCGTTCTCTTCTTTTCTCGTTCGCTCGTTCTCCTGTTCTCTTTCTCTCGTTTGCGCGGTCTTTCCTTCGCTCATTCGTTTGTTTTTTTCGGTTGTCCGTTCTCGTTCTCTTCTCTCGTTCATCCGTTCTCTCGTTCTCTTCTTTTCTCGTGCGCTCGTTCCCTTCTTCACTCTTTCCTTCGCTCTTATCTTCCGTTCGCTCGTTCCCTCCTTCACTCTTTCCTTCGCTCTTATCTTTCGTTCGCTCGTTCGTTTGTTCTCTCCTTCGCTCAATCTCTCGTTCTCTATTCGTGTTGGTTCGTTCTCTTGCTTGTTTTTTCCTCCGGACATTCGTTGTTTCTCTTGTTCTCTCATTCTTTTATTCTCACATTCGCTCGTTCTTTAGTTCTCCCGTTCTCTCCGCTCGTTTTCTCGTTCTCTTTTTACTCCCACTTTCGTACTCAAATACACAAGACAGTAAAGATAGGAGAGAGAAAAGGGCGAAAGAGACATGAGGTGGAGACAAAAGTAGAAGCAAAAAAGAGAAGTATACGAAAGAGATACGAAAGGAATGATGATAGAAAAGATGTTTTT
>NW_020869374.1:153618-156118 GCF_003789085.1 Penaeus vannamei | reverse complement strand
GTCATATTTCCCCTCATATTTTCTTGCAGTTTGTTTCAAAAACAAACTATTTTCTCTCATATGCATGCATTTTTTCTCTCAATTTATCATATTTCTTCCAAAATTTAGGCTCGAAACATCATGTCACACATTTTGCATTACACCTTTCTTCACTTCTAATTAGTTGGCCCACTTAATGATATTTAAAGAATAATGTCTAAACTCAATGCACCATATTGCAGCACTTCAAAAGTCACTATAGCCTACCCAGGGATTTTATTATCATTATCTTCATAGTTTTATATCCACTGCATCTATCAATTGTCTATGTCTGTCATGTCTGTCTATCTAGTTAACCCCTTTCTCTCTCTCTCTCTCTCTCTCTCTCTCTCTCTCTCTCTCTCTCTCTCTCTCTCTCTCTCTCTCTCTCTCTCTCTCTCTCTCTCTCTCTCTCTCTCTCTCTCTCTCTGCCTCTCTCTCTGCTCTCTCTCTCCTCTCTCTCTCCTCTCTCTCTGCCTCTCTCTCTGTTCCTCCCTCCCTCCCTCCCTCTCTCTCTGTCCCCCTTCCCTCTTTATCCTTCCCTCACCGCCCGCCATTCCCCCCGAAAGCTAACCAGGCCCCACCCCATTGCAGTACTTCAAGACAATCAACACCAGGATCACCATCACCTACCTGGAGACGTGGTCGGGCCGGAACCTGGTGGACCTCGGGAGGAACCAGCCCATCTCGACGTCGCTCATCAACTTCTACAGCTACGTGGGCGAAAGCCTCTTGGACTTCCACAAGGATACCTCGCACTTGATCACGTGAGTGCAAGGGCTCGCTGTTGTTGTTGCTACTGCTGCTACTATAACAACTGCTACTATTAGTAGTAGTAGTATTACTATTACTACTACTACTACTATACTACTATTACTATGACTGTTATTAATATATGTCATTACTAGTATTAATACCGTTATCGCTATCGGTGCAAGGTCAAGATGATGTAACCTTAAGCAAAGCGAATATGAAGTATAGCAAGCATTGAAAAAAGGAAAACAGTTTTTTAAGGAGAGTGAGAGGGAAAGCAACATATAGGAAAAATAGAAATGTAAAAGATTAGTAGAAAGAATTGGAAAGTACGTAAATATATATATATATATATTATATATAATATATATATATATATATATATATATATATATATATGTATATATGTGTATATGTATATATATATATATATATATATATATATATATATATATATATATATATATATATATATAATATATATTACTCTATATTATCTCATTCCTCATGGCGGTCAGGTAGATTCCGTATTTAGATAAATGAAAAAATGCATTCCTACATTTAGTTTTCAACATCATAAGCCTCCCTATTGACACAACTAACATATAAATATAACATACAGAAATACCTGAAATTGACACAAATTGAATAGAATTATACAGAAAAAACTGTATGCATGGAAATGAAAAAAAAATCACAGATCTAAAAATAGAATACACCCATTAAAAACACGAATCAAATGGTGCCAGATGTTGATGTTTTTTTCCCGCCAAGACGAAAAGGACGCCATTTCTCATCTATATGGGCATTATAAAACCGTAACTGCATTATACATTTCTGCTTAAAATTTAAACAGAAGTGACATAATCCTGGAGAGTATTTTTGCTGTTGTTTGTCCTCTTTTATAGCGTTATTTAAAAGTGGGTTCGTGAGGGAAGGAACGAGAAAGAGGTAGGAGGGATGGTGATGATAAGACACTCTTAGCATAATCATAGCGCGTTTGATAATCATGACTTCACTCTGTGCGTAATGGATGCTGTGAGTAATATAGAGTGCAGACTGTAAAGTGAATAGGCCTGCTCGGGATTATGAATATTTAGACTAGGAGGAAGTGTCTTAGTAGAAGAGAAAATGATGGTATATCAAGGGGAGAGAGGGGAAAGAGGGAAAGAGAGAGAGAGAGAGAGGAAAAGGGTAAAACAGAATTACATTCGTGTTTTGGAAATGATGCCCATGCACATAAAAAAATCCATTTAAAAATCCTTGACACGCAGGCTTCTTTGTGTGTGTGGAGTAATACTTAATATTACTTTACATCCATTTTCTCACTCTCCCTTCCATTCTTTTAGAGATTATTTTCAGGACCAGGTTAGGCTACTACACGTGATTTATAGGACCGTCATATGGCGTCTATAATAGAGAATAATGGCTTGCTAAAGGGATCATCAGTGTAAGGGAAAAAAGTGTGAACTTTAAAATGCCCAGACTACCGAAAAATAATCATTCTTCATTCCGAGGTAGCAAACAAATATATAGTGCCAGGGTTATTATCGCCAATTATCATTATTTATTACTCTTTTATGGTAGACGTTGCAGACATCATCACTTAAAGCATTGCATTTTTAAATTTTGAGTCAACTAAAGATGATGTATTCGTAATTTTATTTATTTGATGCTTGTATTACCATTATTATTTATAATGTTTCCCAAATAGTATATCGTACCTCAC
>NW_020869374.1:131843-134343 GCF_003789085.1 Penaeus vannamei | reverse complement strand
TTATTTTTCGTTTTTTGTGTCTTTTAAATTTTTTCATTCCTTTCGTTTTTCTTTTTGTTACGAGTTTTTTTTTTTTGTATCGTTTAAATCTTTTTCTTCTCTTTTGTTTCTTGTTTTTTTATGTGTTTTGCGTGGTCTTTTTCCTTTTTTTCTATTTTTGTTATTTGTTGTGTTTTGTATCCTTTAAATCTTTTGCTTTTTCCTTTTTTTCTTTTTGATATGAGGTGTATTGTGTCGTCTAAATATTTTTCTCCTTTTTCAAGAGGTGTTTTGTGTCGTCTAAATCTCTTTTCTCTCTCTTTCTCTTTTTATAAGGTGTTTTATTTCGTCTAAATCTTTTTTATTTGTGAGGTGTTTTGTGTCTTTTCATTTTTTCTAATTTTTCTCTTTTTTGTGGTGTTTTGTGCCGTCTAACTCTCTTCCGATTTTTTTTTCTATGAGGTGTTTTGTGTCCAGATTTTTTTTCTCTTTTTCTTCTTTCTGTGAGGTGTTTTGTGTCGTATGAATCTTTTCTTTTTTCTTTTTTTTAGGTGTTTTGTGTTGTCTAAATCTTTTATGCTTTTTCCTTTCTTCTAAGTCTAAGGGCATCATCTTTTCCCTAAACACGGGACGTCAGGACTTTGGGAGAGTGACGTCACAGATTGCTGATTGGCTAGCGGGTATGTCGCTGCCAGGCGCAAAAGGTGCGGAGAAACTGTCCTACATTTCAGACTATGCACGGCGCAGTAGGAATCACATCCAGAATTTGTAT
This sequence comes from Penaeus vannamei, assembly GCF_003789085.1. Lineage (NCBI taxonomy): Eukaryota > Metazoa > Arthropoda > Malacostraca > Decapoda > Penaeidae > Penaeus > Penaeus vannamei. The sequence goes on along the minus strand of NW_020869374.1, from coordinate 133,592 downwards.
ATGATCGAGCTCTGTCTCTCTCTCTCTCCCTTTCATTCTCTCTCTCTCTCTCTCTCTCCTCTCATTCTCTCTCCTCAGTCATGATATTTTTTTGTCTCTATATTTTTTCTCCGCTTATTTTCACTTGTCCCTGCCTGCATTCATTAATTACCAGTTACAGTGAACATATAGCAACAACAATACAATGCCCAAATATATTAAGTATTAACATGCAAGGCATTTCGACTCTTGATAAAAAGATATGCTTTCATTGCACCTTGTTGTTCGTGTGGTACCAGCGTTTTCAAGCAATGTCCGAATGCAGTCATCTGATAAATACTCGATTTTTAAAGGCCTCAAGCAAAATTATATTCATAGATAAGCTAAAATTATAATTCCATTCAGTTATAATGTATATACGGTATATACAACATATAATTTATTTTGTTTTCAGGAAGTAATAAGCTTTATATATAAGATGCTGAAGTCAACATTTTTTGGGAGGGAGGCAGTGCTTATGACTGAAAAGATGCAGATTTACATGGAGTTCTCAGGTTTTCCCTTGAAATATTGGTGCAAATAGATATGAGAGTTGTAAAAGTATAACCACCACTGGTGACTGTAGCCTGTTCAGCGATGCATTTTCAGTATTAATAGAAAATGAATTATTCTAACTGTCATCTGTAGTGATCTACCTAACGTTCAATGAAGGGCCCTAGGATCGAAACGCTATCACGCATGCGCAGAAGGGGGCCGAGCCAGTTCTCGACTAGATAGGCTCCGCATCTACAGACAATGACGTCATGAACTGGAAACGTCCGGCATCAAACCCCGGACAGGAACCCGTCGCGTCCGGGGTATGGGCCGGAACGTCTCTAGTCTACTGGCAAAGATGATCCCTTAGGGTTGATTGGTTTTCGCAACTAAAGTTTTTCTTGTTGATTCCGTGTCATTAAAATTTAGATTAGTCTGTCCCATACCATTTAGAATTTGACTGGCAATTTTTTATAATTTAAACTTACTGGTTACTTTTATTTCATATAAACTTTGACTGCCCAACCATTTATAATTCATATATCCATTGGTCAAGATTCCTGTGAAATGCAAGAAACTATACAGCTATATATGTTATTAAAAATTATATATCTTTATACACAGCTTCCATGTCGGTAGTTTCTAATTTTAGTATAATCACTATCATAGCCATTGCTAGTATTATCATCCCCATCACCACCATATCACATTACATCACATCCCATAAGCAACATCATCGCCTCATCACCACCACGGTTACCACCTTGATTCACATTCTCATCCTCACCATCACAATCATTGACACCGAGATCATCATCGATACCATCCTCGTCATGACCATCACCATCATCACCATCTTCACTCCCATCCTCACAGTCAGCGCCACCGATATTTAACCAGCCTCCGCTCTTTCACAGGAGGACAAGCATCCGACGAGACATGCTACAGACAGTTCAACGTGGATGGTGTGATTTATGGCAACTGCGGACGGCACAGGAACGGCAGCTATATCAAATGCGAACTAGGGTGAGTTAAGGAAGTTTGTTAACGTAAGGAGGCGTACCTGAAGTTATTTTGTGGTTGAGGATTATTTGTCAATATTTATTTTTGCGTGCTTTGGTGTTATTCCTGTTATTAGTGTCTGTATGATAAGGAATGATGGTTGTATTGTTCATAATGTTAGGTTATTTATCATTGATATTATTATCATTATTATTTTCATTATTATTATTATCA
>NW_020869374.1:121843-126843 GCF_003789085.1 Penaeus vannamei | reverse complement strand
TGTTAAACTTGAAGGAATGTACTTAATTACTGTATTTTTTTTTACAATATCAGATAATTTAATATGACAATTTTAAATGTCTGCAGACATATTACAGACTATAATTTATAATTCACCCAAATTAGCAAAACAAACAACTGAGAGAGTAATATATCTTAGTACGATTAAACAGATAAAAAAGAGGACAAAGATGTAGCCGACTGGGGAAATGATTGGCAAATGATTAGCCTTCTCACACCATAAGGCTGCCTTCCACATGGTTAAGATAGTTCAGGGATGAAGAGCCCAGCCATTGGTTAAGTCACTGCCAAAACAGGGTTCGCGAGCTGACCGAAAACAACATTAACAGGTGTGCTCCAATATGAATTCCTGTTACTGCAACCGGGGCTGGACAGGGGCAGACTGCTCCATTTTCGACAACAGCTCTATCTACACCACCCCCTACCCACCCGAACCCGGCAGTCCTTACCCACACCCCATGGGCAAGACCACCGCGGCAGCCCCGACAAGCGCCTGGAACATTGTGCAAGGAAGAAACATTCAATATGGTGAGCTTGAACGTTCGGCAGTTGCTGAACAACAACACTTTTATATTGGTAATGTTGTCTTATTAGTTTTGATTGAGCTTATACATATACAAATTTGATGTACAGAGTTTATGGTATATATATATATATATATATATATATATATATATATATATATATATATTGTTTTGTTTATCTTTGGCCCAGGGTTTTATGTGAAGGTTAAAATCATCTTGAGGGTTTAAGAGACCAATATATTGAGTATTCAGTTCATTATTGGGCTTTTCTGTTTTTAGAGCCTCTGGGGTTTCTTTTTTCGGTTATGTGAGGCTTTTGTAGACTCTCTTGTATATATTCTATTCATGTATCACTTCAGCTCATTTTTTCAGAACTGAAAAGGGGTTCTCTTGTTATGGATCTTGAACATTTTTTCTCTCATCCTCAAACAGTACACATTGATTAATTGATGTCCGAAGTTCATCATTTTAACTTTTTTATCAGATTTTCATCCCTATAGATTTTTTTGGATTTCACAAAGCAGAGGATGGTATTCAGATTGCCAGAGTATTTATGACGTGAATATGATGTCACTGTGAACTCATGTATTTAAGAATCTTAAAGAGTTTGATTCTCTCAGACTTTCACAGATTGTGAATGAGACTTTCCACTTCAGTACAGATGTGACTGACTTGCTCTTGAAAACTTGTTCAGTTATGAATTAAAACTTGACACTAACTTCATTGTGGTTATATGCCCAAGCCTTTTGGAATTTGTTCTCATTTAATTGGTTTTACGTAATTCATGTTTCATTAACAATGAAAAGAGCACTTTTAAAAAAGTACATGAAATATTCTGTACGTTTTTTTGATAACTGATCATAGATATTTGCACAAAAATGTAGTGATTGGCAATTCCCACGATAAGGAATTCCCACAATCAATTTCAAATGGTCATTCATATACACCACAGAGATTTAATTCATGGCTTTGTTTCTAAGAGGTGAAAACTTTTAAGGTTTTTAATGACTAATATCCCTTAGAACCTTCTTAGAGTATCAGTTTGAAAAAAAAATCTCAAAAAGCCAACAAGACGTTGCTGTGTGGATCTCCTTTTTTTCTTGTGAGAGCGTAAGTGTGTACCAAGAGCATTGAGAAAACCCCTTCGAGCCTGCCTTACCTTTTTTAACCCGCTTCTTGTACATCCCCGACAGCAATCAAAAACGATCAGTCGCAGGGCCTCGGGAGAGTGGCTATGGTCCTCTTGCTAGTAGGCGGAGTTGGAGGCGTGTTCTTATTTTTTACTCTAATAGCAGTTTGCTACAGGTACTCACACACACATCCCCCCGTATCTTTTGCCATGTATTTTCGTTGATGAGAAATAACTCCCTCGCTACGTACTGTAGATGGATTGGTAGGAGCATTTGCCTGGCTGTGGCAACTGGCAACTCCCCCTACCCCCCTTCCCCTCCCCTCTTTGTCTGATCCTTGGCAACAGTCATTCCAATTGCAAGCAAATGCAGCAAATTGCAGTACATTGCGTTGATGTTCTTTTCCCGACATCCTTGTTTTTCATATATATATATATATATCGTATGCCTGTAAAGAACGAGAGCATTTTCTCTCTCTTTTGAAGTCATTGAGGGTGATTGGTGTTGCGGATCAGGCAAGGATTCGTGTGACTGAAGCTCTTGTGTTGAACATCTGTGGAACATCTGTGGATTGCGTCAATGTGTCGTCTGTCCCCACGGGACACCTACAGCTGTTATGATGTCTTTCACCTACTTTCAGCTCATTGGGTTGCTGATTGGTGCTTCTGTCTCTTCATGTATTCTCATACTTAGCTTGCAACTTTCTGCGATGTGGCAAGAAAATTTACATGTTCAGTGTGTATTTCATGCTCGACCCATGATTGACGAACGGAAGCTCACGATATAAAGCTGTCCTTGGGCAGATCGACATTGATTGTATTTGTTTTTCATTTTTTTACGACAAGCTTTTAGATGGTAAGCTTCCCGTTCGGTTATTGTCCAGCGAGAAAAGAAATCCTAGATATCTCTGGGTCCTAAAAGCCAGTGATGGGTTGCCAGGACACAAGCAATGATATGATGTTGACATGCTAGATATTATGTGAAGGGCTTTATTGTGAGAGTCCATGTTCTCACCTGTGTTTCCCCCTCGCTCTCTTCCCGCCCTGCGTGGTGTGTGGCTGTGTGTCCTACCCCTCACAACAACTCGCCTGGTCCGCCTTGTCGGTCCACCATCTTGTTACAACCGCCATCTTGGGTTGAATCACCATCACACACGCCATCCTGATTACCACTCGTGTGGCCTTATCTATCTGACCCTGGCACAACCCGTGATTGTGGGCACAAAAATCACTCAATCCATCTATAATCACACCGACTGTACTCCGCAGTTCGTCTCGCGTGTGGCGGCTCTCTTGTAGTCACAGGGGGCAGCAGGGAACACCGTGTTCCTCGTGGTGGGATTGGTGTCGGGAATGGGCGGGGTGTTCTTTGCGTTTGCGTTCATGGCTTTGTGCTACAGGTCAGTAGTAGTCCACAAAAATTTCTCCCTGTGCCTAAGGTCAGTAAGATCTTAGTCTAAAAATAGCATAGCAAATATTTAGATTATCTTTTTTTATTACTACCATTACATCTCTCTCTCTCCTTATTCCCACTCTTCTCTCTATCTCTTCCTCTTCCCTGGCCCGATCTATCGCTCAAAATGCTTGGCTTTATATTTCTTTATATTGGCACATTATCTTTTGTTTATTTTATTCAAAGAAACTGTGACTGTTATGAGAGGAAACCAACCAATCGCGAGCATTCTTAATTATTACTTCTTCAACTGTGTTTGACGTCACACAGGGCAGCTTTGAAATTCAAACGTTTTTGAACAAGATTCTTGATACCGAAGCAACCTGTCTTAAAGACAATGTATCACCCAAGCCTCAAGTCTTTTTTTTCAACAGAAGACTTTGAATTTTGCGATTCTTCTTATGCCCCAGTCAGTCCAATAGAAATCGGTGATTTCAATTGTAAGGGTAAAACATCAAGTGAACCCTTGCTGATATAAACGGTATTTCTAAAACAACTGATGCATCCAGTGAACCCAGTCCCTTTGCCCCTAAAACAGAATTGGGTAGTTCATTAAATGCCACTCTCCAATCTATAATATTAGTTTAGATGCATGAATTAGGCTTGGTGTAATCTACAGCAGCATTGGATGCCCCAGGCTAGTCGCTGTGACTGTGGAGGCCCATGTAGATTGATTTGGGTCTCGTGGTGCACTCAGCAGGATCAAAGTTAACAGTCCCAGAGAGAGAGAGAGAGACAGAGTGGTTCTTCTTTCAGCCACTGAGCTTGTGCGAGGAATTGCCGCGGAGCCAAGTTCGCGTCGTCACTTTTGCTAGACAATGATAAAGCCAAATATTTTGAACTTTCTGTTAATTACCCACGGATTATTTTCTCCCTCCCAGGGAAAACAAATAATAAGAGGAGTAATACAAGTGATTGCTTAAGGAATAGTAGTAGTGATATATGAAAGGCTCCTGCTCATAATTTGTGCTGTGTCTTGCAGCTTTCAGCTGTCTCAGCAACAGACTGAATGTAAATAAGTTGGTAGCTTTACTGAAATCTATGCAATTTTAGATTTAACAATAGTCAGTGTCATGTTATGCAATAATATGCCTTTTTTCTAATGGCTACATCTGAGGAATTATTCCCATGGCCATGATATGAGCAGAACACACTGTGCTAGAAAATAATCAAAGATCTTATGAATTGAATTCACACAAAAAAATCATATAGTAGATTGCAATATGCGTTAGTTATTCATGCAATAAGTTAATAACTGGCAAAGACTGTCCATTCATTTATTCAAAGTGTGATATTCCAAAAAGTATTTTTACAAAGGTCAAATGATAGTACAAATTAGAATTAGACTTTGTTGTAAATGAATTCAATTTTCATCTATGGATTTTCATGGGCAGTGTGATATGAATGTGGCCAAATATCATGGTAAATGGTTCCACACATTTAATACATGCACAAAATGAAACACATTAGTTTATTCTAGATCATTGGCAGTAGTTATGGAAACTCAACATCAATACCAAATCCATTACTGCAATTTTTTTTTCTTCTTTTATATGGATGTTCAGCATAGAACTTAAGTGCATCAGATACTCACAGCATTCTTTGATTCTCATCCATTTTTTCATTATTTAAAGAAGGTGTAGTTTGTCATACGCCCAGTAATCATATTAAGGATTTTGTAATGCCATAACTTTTTTATGAAACAGGAAATGTCAAAGGTTTGAGGAGCTTATTCGTACACATTTTTTATATCTATACAAAAACACTGGGAAATTTAAAAAGATGGTTAGTTAGGTTATTCCCAAAGAGATTTACAGCAATTCAGAAGGTAATATTTGTTTTTAAAGGCATTTTATAGGGCTATGCTGTGTTAC
>NW_020869374.1:90000-92500 GCF_003789085.1 Penaeus vannamei | reverse complement strand
CCTCATATTACATTTCATTTTATCCAAATATACTTTTTCATTTTACCTCTCTCCTCCTCCACCCCCCCCATCCTTTTTTCACAAATCTTGTTTTTCATGATATTTTTTTTCTGTACATCTCTTGAAATTGACTCTTTCTTTTTGTCTCCAACACTAACTTGTTTTGTAATCTGTCCCTTGTGTCTTGCATTTAACTTCTTTACTCCTTCTTGTATGTCTGTTTTATTATTGTTCTGTTTGTTGCAAAATTAAACTCTCTTCTTTTTAAATCAATATGGGATTTCTATTTACCTTCCAAACACATTGGGGAATAAATGACTTTACAAATACTTTACAAATTATTATTTTTTAAACAATGGATCCATATTCTAATGGTATCTGTTTTATCTTCTCTCCTGCATTCCTTGTCCTCCTCTTGGTAACATCTCCTTTTTTGTCCTCTTACAAATCCTTTTGCTTTGAATTACCTATCCTTTTTACTCTTTCTTGCTATCTCTATTTTCTTTATATATATATATATATATATATATATATATATATATATATATATATATATATATATATATATATATATATATATATATGTATATATATGCATATACATTTATACCATTTTCCCTTATTTTTCACATGTGACTGATTGATCCTATATAACTTTATTTTTTCATTACCATTTTCCTGCAATTTCCTGTACTTTCATTGATTATCCCATATTCTTGTTTATCTTGATTTTCTTCTGTCTTGGTTATTGCCATTGGCTACCCTTTTTTTATTGGCTGTCTGTCATCCATCACCAAATTTATTTTTTGTGCCTTGATTTTCATTGATTACACTCATTCCTTCCTATTTTCTAATGGTCTTAATGGCCATCTCTTTTTTTTTTCCCCATCCATACCAATGAATATTTTTCTGTTGCTTATTTGATTACTCAAATCTCTTTGTTCCACTTCACCCATATCTCCAAACACAAAATTGCTCACTTCACATCTTACTACTACTCCCCCGCCCCATTTTTATCTCTCACACCCTTCTTTTCTCTTACTCCATTTTCCTCCTTATTCCCTTCACATACACTCTCTCTCTCTCTCATGAATCCTCACTCCCTCCTCCTTCTCCTCCTCCCTTTTTCTCTACCTCCCTCCTACCCTCCCTCCTCTCCCTCCCTCCTCTCCCCCCTCGTCCCCCCCTCAGCCCTGGACGGCCACCATTGAGTCCGACACTATCTCGCAGCAGGTCACTTGACTCCTGCCGAGAACACAAGCTTCAGACGATGCGACGTTCTGGGCCTCCTCCCGGGGGGTCACAGTCAGAAGAGGAGGCACTACAATCAGGTATGTGTCAGTAGGATCAAGTTCTTTCTTTTTCTATTATTATTTTATTATCTCTTTTTTTTCTCTTTTTTTTGACCATGGAGTGAGATATAGACAAGAGTGCTTTGGAGGTCATGGCAAAGTATCTTGTGTTGGTCTCAAGGTTATGTGGTTGGTTTTTAAGCAAATGCAGAGCCTGGGGTTAAAATAACAGTTAGAAAAAAAAAAAAATATTTTTTTCCTCATTTTTGTGGATATGGGTTAGTCATTGTACTAAGCTCACATACAGTAGAGAACTTGCAAGAATATGTTTTATTCTCAAATGTTTCTTTCGAAGGAATGAGTTTTCTCTGAATATAGTTATGTCTTGTTGGAATTATTGTAGTATTATTGAAAAGAGCTTTTGAGAAATTATTTAGAAGATTATAAAATACAAGTAGACATGTATTCATTTATATCACAATCAGAATATTATAGAGCATAATACATCTAATATTCAGGTATATTGAACTTTCATACTTAAGTCCCAGTATAAATGAAGCAGGAAAATAACAGCCAAATGAGTGGCCAACACAAGATAACTTAAAATAACCTAGCCCAATATGCACGTAATTACTGCTCCTTATGAATGCTCATTCGGTTCTTTAACCAAATTAATCCCTTGGTATATTAATACAATATATAATGACAAAAACTCAAGCTTATGACAGTGGATGATTCATTTTAGATTGATGTATATATTTGTTTTTCCTTAACCTTATAGTTTCAACAGCTAATTGATGGCCTAATGTGGAACTTTTTTCCTATAGTATATTTTTAAACTTTATTGCATTTTTCTCTTGTCATAAACCTAAGAGCCATACAGTCTTCTTTGTTCTTGATCATATTTCCTAAGGCTGTTATCATAATCCAGTCTTGTTCCTTAGTGAGTTAGTTGTCCTTTTTTATTTTACAATGATCCTTATCCATGACTTTTATATATATATATATATATATATATATATATATATATATATATATATATATATTTATTTATTTATTTATATATATAGCACACACACACACACACACACACACACACACACACACACACACACACACACACACACACACACACACACACACACACACATATATATATATATATATATATATATATATATATATATATATTATATATATATATATAC
>NW_020869374.1:35000-40000 GCF_003789085.1 Penaeus vannamei | reverse complement strand
GTGTTGCATTTGTTGTACATATATCTGTTCTTTCATTGTGTGCATGCTTTTTTGTGTTGTGTGTGTGGTGCCTGTTTGCTTTGTTCTATGTGGTGTATTGAGGGCATGCATATTTTCATGTGGATTCAATCTCTCTGTACTGTGTTGCATTGTTGTTGTGGTTGTGTTTATGTGCTGGAGGGTGGTCAAATGTGCGGCATGGATAGGAGTTGGTTGTAGAATAAAGGGTTTGTGTGCTATGTGGGGCTTGTGTGGTGTGTTGTGTGTGTTGGTGTGCCCGGATGTGGTGTGCGGATGAGTGATTGACGTAAATTGCAGTTGTTTTTTTTCTCGTCTTTATAGTTATTTTGTTGGTTGCTCTTCCCTAATTTTATGGGTTGTGTGCGTGTTGTGTTCTACATTCTGCCTTCCTTCTGTTGTCGGTGGTGTGGTCACTTTTGACTGTGTGCATATAGTAATCCTGGTCTCCCTGGTGCATGTCCCTTGTTGTGTGTTTCTCTTTCTTTTATGTCGCATTTTTGCATATTGATCCGCACGGTTTTGCTCGCCCTTTTCCTTCGGGGCGGTATATCTGGACTTGTTCTCTGGGGTCCATCCGATTTCTTTCGTATGTGGTGGAGTAAACTAATCTTTCCACACCTTATATATGATCTGCACACATAATTTTCCTTCCTCTTTGGCTAATCGTTACTATATAAGATATAATTCATTTCGTATATTTTATTTCGCTTTTTCTTTTCTGTCAAAAAATGCTGATACCGTGTAAAGCGGAAGTAATCATGAAATAGAAAATTATGCCCCGGGAATCGACGAAAATATAAACGTAAGAAGTTGATTTAATCCTCTTTAATTGTCAATGAAAGCCTTCGTGGGTTTCGCTCACAGGATCCAATGCCACAACGACGTGTAGGGTCGCGGATCTATACTTTTGTCGTTTCTGATTCCTTTCGAGATATAGGGGGATGAAGGGAGGGTGTGCAGGGTACGAGTCTATTGATGGAGGGGAATCAATCAGCAAATATGGGAAGATTATACAACAGGATTGAGAGGGAAAGTTCTTCGATTTGTGTATTGATGATTATCATTGTATTATATATATATATATATATTATATTATATATAGGTATTATATATTATAAGTATATATGTATTATGTATGTATGTTAATATATATATATATAATATATAATATATATGTTGTATGTATGTATGTATTATATATATATATATATATATGTATGTATGTATGTATATAATGTATATATATATATATTTTTTTTTGTGTGTGTTGTGTGTGTGTGTGTGCTTTGTTTATGCAATGAAGCTGAAAGTCGAAGACATCCATAGCTGTAGGATATTGCTGAAAGGCCGTCGGCTGGGAGCACGCTTGCCTTGACTAAATGAACAGAAGTAAATGTATGTTTGTGTATTAGATAGATTGATAGATTGACAGAGAGAGATATAAACATATACATGCAGGTTCGAGAATATACTTCAATACGAAATACGTGATATTTATGTCCACAAATAATGGCATTAAGATTATTTTTTCTAATAAGCAAATTATATTAAAACTTATCAAGTTACATGCTATATGTTGCAACTCACCTCATACCATCCTATTTGCCTTTCATTAAGATTTAGTTGCAATAAAAACCATTGACACACATGTATACTTAAATATACATAAGATATTAATGTACACATGTGTAGATACACTAGTTCGCACTGGTATGTATTTGCATTTGCATATGCGTATATTGGGATGTGAAAAACATACATACTCGTAGATACGTCGCTCACCTGCCACTAGTATCCCTCCTTTTCAAAGATAATCGTAATAATTAATATAAGATCTTGCCCACTCTCACCATCCGACGTCAGAAAGAGTGAACAAGCAGCAACGCCAATAAGCTATCGGCGTTATGAAGGTGCGATTATTTTCCTTTCGTTCTTTCTTTGTTCTCTTTTTTTTAAGTCGGAGAGGTGGGCCGAGGGAGAAGTACCGGTGGCAGTCACATGACAGTTCTCTTGGTCATTCTTTTCCTTCCCTTTCTTTCTTTCTTTGGTTCTTCCACTTTTCCTGCAGGTCTCGTATTCTCTCTATTGATTATCTTTCTCTTTCTTTATATTTCTCTCTCTCTGTCTCTTCCTTTATTTCTGTTTCTCTTAATGTTTTTTTTCTCTTTCTGGCTTTATCTCTCTCTGGCTCTCTCTCTCTCTCCTCTCTCTCTACTTTATATGTATATGTGTGTGTGTGTGTGTGTGTTTCTGTGTGTATGTGTGTTAAGCGTATGTTGTGCATACACACATGCATAACCTGCATGAATATATGCATACGTGCAAAGGGTACTCATATCCAGACATCAGATGAGTTAGAAGTTGAAATCACACGATTGTCAATAAACTTCGAACAGCAAGGTAAACTCACCTGTATAAACATGTGCTTTTTAGAGTGATTACTTCTGCATGAACGACTCCCTCCCCACCCCACCCGTTCGTTACCCCCCCCCCCTTTACTCATGACGACACCTGTGGTCTGACTCATTCCTCAGGTGGGTGCGAGGACTCATTAATGAGGTCTTTTCCTTCTAAGTATATTTATTTCCCGGTTTGTTATTGTTGTTGTTTTGACATTTGGGTCGTTTGTGTGATGAGGGGCTGTCATTTTCTCGTACTGTCATTAATTACAGCATCATTATTATCACCTTCATAATTGTCGCCCCCATTCACTTCACCTCCATCATTATGAGATAGCGTGATGACGGAGATGAAGTTAATGACTTCACCTCACCCCCCCCCCCACCGCCACCACCTACACCCTCCCCATCCTCCCATTGCCCCCCCCCCTTCACTTCCCTCATCATCACCACCACACACCCCTCCCCATCCTTCTCATCATCACCATACTTTCCCCATTCTTCCATGGCCCCGCCCTCTTCACTCTCATCATCATCACCCGCCCTTTCTATCCTCCTCATCACCTTTATACCCTCCCCTCCCCCTTCATCTTCCTCAACACCAACCTCTTACCACTCTCTTCCTCATCACCACTACACCCTCCCCATCCCCCCACCCCTTCACCGTCCTCCTCATCACCACCACACCCTCCCATCCCCCTTCACCGCCCTCCTCATCACCACCACAGCCTCCCCATCCTCTCTCACCTTCCACCCTCCCCATCTATCCCTCCCCCTTCACCCTCCTCATCACCCCCCTCCTCATCTCCTCTCCATCACCATAAGCATCATCACCAGAGAGTAACAGCGCCGGAGAAACCCTGAGATGAAGCAGATCCTCAGCATCCCGGGATAGACATCTGGGGGTCGTAACTGGGGATCTTCTTGGCAGGGAATGGATGTGGACGAGCGGGTGGGTGGATAGGGTGGGTAGGTGAGTCGGTAGGGTGGGTGTGTAGGTATGTGGGTAGATGGATGGAATTTTGGATGGGTGGGTGGATAGGCGGGTGGTGGGTAGGTGGGTAGGGTAGGTTCGGTGGGTGGCTGGGTGGATAGACAGACAAACAGAGAGAGACAGAGATGGGTGGGTAGGTAAGTAAGTAGTTGGGTGGATGGGTGGGAAGGAGTGAGGAGGTGGGGAAGTAGGTAGGTAGGCAGGTAGGTAAATAAACAGACAGGCAAATAGAGAGAGACAGAAAGAAAGGTAGATAGGTCGGTGGGTGGATGGAAAGGTAGGTAGGCAGGAAGGAAGGTCTATAGGGAATAGGGTGAGTGGGTGGGTAGATAGGTAGGATTTGTGAGTAGACAGGTTGGTAGGTGGGTGGGTGGGTAGGTCGGTAGGTAGATCGGAAACTAATGAGGGAGGTGGGTAGGTAGGTTGTTGGGGAGATAGGTAGGTAGGTAGACAGAAAGGTAAATATATTGATAGATAAGACAGACAGACAGACTGGGTAGATCTAGAAACAGATAAAGAGATACGAATGAAAGAGATAAGATAGTACGAAGCTATGCAAGCATTAATCAAATGATACAAATATGCGGACATTATACCTTTCGTTTANAGACGAAGAGGGAAAGAAGAGAGGAACACGAAAAACAACGAAAAAACACCCAAAAACAAAACAGAAAAAAAAAAATATAGAGGAGAACCGACAAACACCACGATACGAGAGAAAGAGAAAGAGAGAGAGAGACGAGAGAAGGAGAAAAGAAAAGAAAGCGCGAGAGAACACACATAGCACCGAGAGAGGGTCAAGCGAGGGAGAGAGAGGGGAAAGAGAGAGAAAAAGAGGGGTGAAAAAGAGAGGAGAGAGAGAGAGAGAGAGAGAGAGAGAGAGAGAGAAAGAGAGAGACGACGAGAGAGAGAGAGAAGACAAGAAGAGAGAGAGAGAGAGAGGAGAAGAGAGAGGAGAGAGAGAGAGAGAGAGAACCGCAAACACCATATACAGAGAAGAAAAGAAAAAGAGAGAGAGAGAGAGAAAGAGAAAAAAGAAAGAGAGGGAGAAGGAGAAAGAAAGAAAGAGAGAGAGACACACAAGCACGAGAGAGGGGTCAAGCGAGGGGAGAGAGAGGGGAAAGAGGAGAAAAAAAAGGGGTAAGGGCGAGCGCCTTCTCTGAGGATACACAGCGCTGGAATCCCGTGGGAGAGAATGCTTGTGCGGGACTAACAGGGTTTTTAAAAGAGGAGAGAAATGAGAGAGGGGGGGAGAAGAAGAAGGGGGGGGGGAGAGAGGAGGAAAGGAGAAGGAGGAGAAGGAGGAGGGGGAGGAGGAGGAGGAGGAGGAGGAGGAGGAGGAAGGAGAAGGAGGAGAAGAGGAGGAGGAGGGAGGGAAGGAGAAGGAGGAGGAGGAAGCGGGGAGGGGTAGGAGGAGGGAAGGGAGGGAGGGAGGGAGGAGAGAGAGAGAGAGAGAGAAAGGAGTAAGTGAGAGATAACTTTTATTTTTCTTTCGTAATTTCGTTTTATGGAATTTGTTACACATTCCGCCCGTATTCTTAAAATGATATACAGAGGAATACAGAACAACACATATACGTATGCAT
>NW_020869374.1:12500-27500 GCF_003789085.1 Penaeus vannamei | reverse complement strand
AAAATAAGAAGATTCTTAACAAGTGATGTCATTTTACATTTAACTCGGAAATAGTCTTCTAATGATATCTAAACATTTCATGTCAATGATACTTTCCGCTGAGAAGAAACACGCAGTAAGTTGGTATCTTTTAACATTTGATTTTATCCTCCAAAACTAATTAAGGTTTTCAGTTTTCTTTGAAGAGTCCACTCTTCCGTTTTCTTTTACACTAATTCAGGGTAACTATTTCAATTTCTCTGGAAGTTTGACGTCATTTCAACGAGATAGACAGATAGATAGATAGATAGATAGAGAAAAGAGAGATAGATAAAGAGAATAAGAGAGAGAGCGAAAAAGAGAGATGGAGAGATAGAGAAAGAGAAGGGGGTGGAGAGGGAAAGAGAGAGAGAGAGAAGAGAGAGAGAGAGAGAGAGAGAGAGAGAGAGAGAGAGAGAGAGAGAGAGAGAGAGAGAGAGAGAGAGAGAGAGAGAGAGAGAGAGAGAGAGAGAGAGAGAGAGAGAGAGAGAGAGAGAGAGAGAGAGAGAGAGAGAGAGAGAGAGAGAGAGAGAGAGAGAGAGAGAGAGAGAGAGAGAGAAAGAAAGACAGATAAATCATAAATCATTCTAATATAAAAACAAACCTGCCACAATACAAAATCCCTCGTATGACAAGCCTCATTCCATGAATGAATGACGAGCGTGGGTGGGGTCAGACCCTGACCTCTGACCTACCTTAAAGGTCAAGTCCGATTTCAAGGCTGATTAAAGATGAGCTAACTCTCTAACCTCTAAGCGATCATTGACCTACAAGACCTTAATAAGACGCATTACACACATAGATAGATAATAGACAGATAGTTAGATATATGTATGTATAGATAGATAGATATATAGAGAAAAGAGAGAGAGAGATAAAGAGAATAAGAGAGAGACTGAGACAGTCATTGGCCTACAAGACCTTAATAAGACGCATTGCACACATAGATAGATAATAGACAGATAGTTAGATATATGTATGGATAGATTGAAAGATAGGTAGAGAAAAGAGCGAGAGAGAGAGATAAAGAGAATAAGAGAGAGACCAAGAAAGTCATTGGCCTACAAGACCTCATTAAGACGCATTACACACATAGATAATAGATAGATAGACAGATATATAGACATATGTATAGATAGATAGATAGATAGGTAGAGAAGAGAGAGAGAGAGAGATAAAGAAAATAAGAGAGAGACCGTGAAAGTCATTGGCCTACAACACATTAAGACGCATTATACACATAGATAGATAATAGATAGATAGATAGATAGATATATGATATACTAGATAGAAGAGAGAGAGATAAAGAGAACAATAGAGAGAGAGAGAAAGTCATTGGCCTACAACACCTTATTAAGACGCATTACACACACAAATGCACAGCCAGTTAAGGTGCACAGATGTATTATGTGGATCTACGTATGGAAGAACAATAGCACAGAGTCTATTATTCTCTGATATACTGTATCCTCTCCCTCTTCTTCATCCTTTAATCCGACCACATAGCGTTAGGCCCTGTCGGTAGTGTATAGGCCTATATAATTCTCTTTCCACCATAACAAACGTTTTAGAATAACGAGCTTAAATGGATTTCTATATGGATGTGGATATTTGTGCTTTAAGGTGGATGTTTGTTGTTGTTTTTTAAATTTTTGTGCTTTAGGTGTATGTTTATTGTTGTTGTTGTTTTTGTGCTTTAAGGTGTATGTTTGTTGTTGTTGTTTTTTTGTGCTTTAAGGTGTATGTTTGTTGTTGTTTTTTATTTTTTTTTGTGCTTTAAGGTGTTTGTATGTTTGTTTGTTTTTTTACTTTAGGAGAAATGCCTAAATTCGTCATTATACTGAGTTATGCAAGACGTTGTGTACCCGAACATATGCTTGCGTGTGTCCATGTGTTCGTGGGTATGTGGGTAAGAGACGGCTAATAAAACAAGGGAAAACGTTGAGTAAATAGCGAGAGGCGTGAGTAAATGATGAATGTTTTGATTAAGAAAGATTACGGATGAGATACGGAGATAGAGTGTTTGTGAGAGAGGGACTAGGATAAACTAGGATAAATAAGAACGAAGGGGAAGAGGTCGATTAATCGGGTAAGTAGAGGGGGAAGGGAAGGAAGGAGGGAGGAGGGAAGGAGGGAGGGAGGGGAGTGAAGGAGGGAGGAGGGAGGGTGGGAGGAAGGGAGGGAGGGTGGGTGGGAGGGAGGAGAGAGGGAGAGAGAGAGAGAGAGAGAGAGAAGAGAGAGAGAGAGAGAGAGAGAGAGAGAGAGAGAGAGAGAGAGAGAGAGAGAGAGAGAGAGAGAGAGAGAGAGAGACAGACAGACAGAACAGACAGACAGACAGACAGACAGACAGACAGACAGAGAAGAGGGAGAGAGAGATGGAGGGAGGGAGGGAGGGAGAGAGACAGCGACAGAGACAGAGACGACAGACAGAGAGAGATGAGAGAGAGAGAGAGATGGAGAGGAGGGAGAGAGACAGCAACAGAGACAGACAGAAAGAAAAAAAAAACAGCCAGAGAACAGACACAGAGAAACAAAAAGACAAGACAAAGACAGAGTTCGAAGAAGAGACAGCGAGAAGGAAACTACTCCACGGAGACGAGACGATGAAAGAGAAGAGGAGGAGCGATAAAAGATAAAAGAGCGAATGACAGATGCCACGGAGAGACGATGAAAGAGAACAGTGAGCGATAAAAGATAAAAGAATAGAGGGAAAGAAAGAAAAAAAAAAATAGGAAGATAAGTAACTCAGGAATAAAAGATACAGGAAGGACAAAGTCTTAATTAGTTTCCCTTTTCTCTGTCTGTCTGTCTGTCCTGTCTGGCTCTCTGGCTCTCTCTGTCTCTGTCTCTGTCTCTCTCTCTCTCTCTCTCTCCTCTCTCTCTCTCTCTCTCTCTCTCTCTCTCTCTCTCTCTCTCTCTCTCTCTCTCTCTCTCTCTCTCTCTCTCTCTCTCTCTCTCTCTCCTTCTCTCTCTTGGCGGTAGTGATGATGACGTTGGTGATGATAAGTGGTGAAGATAAGAAAGATAAAGCTAATTATAACGCTTAGGAAACTCATCAGTAAAAAAAAAAAAAAAAAAAAAAAAAAAAAAAAAAAATCAACAGCGGTAACAACAACAACAATACAACAACAATAAAGATACAACAGCGACGCCCACTCCCTTTCTTCCCGCCCGCCGAAGACAAAATTCCTGAAATCCCAAAATGAAAACGACCGCCATTTTTACACTTTTTTTTTCCCGGGGCCAAAATAACCTCCTTTTCCGAAGTCTTGTCAGAGACTGATGGACTCGACTCTCTCACGCCCACGCCCGCGGGAAGGGATATTCGTCTCCCCGCCCACGATCTCGCGAGGACTCATTTTTTCTTCTTCACGCCCGCGAGTCTATGGTATAGTTTGGCGACGCGATCTTCTTGCACGCCCATGAATTTGCTGAACCACACGCTATGTACACGGACTCGCTAGGGCACACGTTTTCACGCCCACGAATCTGCCAAGCTACACGCCCATGAACTCGCTAGGGCACACGTCTCTCCTTCACGCCCACGAATCTGTCACACTCTCAAACGTCTCTCCTTCACGCCCACGAATCTGCCAAGCCACACGCCCACACACATCTTCACGCCACGAACCTACCAAGCCACGCCCCGCTTCTCCTTCACGCCACGAACCTGCTAGGCCACACGCCCATAGCATCTCCTTCACGCCCACGAAACCTACAAGCGCCAACACGCCCATACGCTTCTTCACGCCCACGGAACTCGCCATACCACACACCTTTTTTTTCCTTCACGCCCACGAATCTGCTAAACCACACGTCTCCCCACGCCCATAAACCTTTTAAGCCACACGCCCAACATGCACCTCCTTCACGCCCACACTGCCACTTCTTCCCCTTCTTAGGGTGGGCGTGATTGATGGTCTGAGAGTGTGAAAAGGCTTTTGTTTTGTGGTGAAAATATGCAGGATATTTTTCGGTATTTTTTTTCTTTCTTCTTTCTTTCTCTTTCTTTCTCTCTCTCTCTTCTCTCTCTTCTCCTCTCTCTCTCTCTCTTTCTCTTATTTCTTCTCATTCCTCTTCTCTTTTTCTTTCGCTTTCCCAGTATTTTCCTTTTGCTTTTTTATTCATTTTGTTCTTTATCCTTTTTTTTTTTGGTTAGTTTATCTTTTTTTTTTTTTTCCCCTTTTTCCTTGTCGAAAATACTTCACCCTTTATTTTATTTGTTCATTTATATATATATATATATATATATATATATATATATATATATATATATATATATATAATATATATATATATATATTTTTTTTTTTTTTTTTTTTTTTTTTTTTTTTTTTTTTTTTTTTTTTGCTTTATCAATTATCCGTTTCTTTTTTTGGGCGTTTCCCTTCGATCTTTCTTTTTCAATTCTTTTTCCTTTTTATTTATTTTTTTTTCTCTCCTTCCTTCCCTTTTTCCTATATTCCATCTGTGTTCATCTATCTGGCTGGCTGTTTGTCTGTCTGTCTGTCTGTCTCTCTCTCTCTCTCTCTCTCTCTCTCTCTCTCTCTCTCTCTCTCTCTCTCTCTCTCTCTCTCTCTCTCTCTCTCTCTCTCTCTCTCTCTCTCTCTCTCTGTCTGTCTGCTCTCTCTCTCTCACTCTCACTCTCTCTCACTCTCTCACTTCTATCTCTATCTCTATCTCTATCTATATCTCTTTTATCTCTATCTCTCTATCGCTATCTCCCTCTCTCCCTCCTTCCCTCCTCTCTCCCCCCCCCATCCTCTCTTTAGTTTCCCTTTCCCCGTCTCCCCTCTCTTCCACAGAATCCTTCCTTCTCCCATTTCCCTTTCGTCTCTCTTCCACTACACCCATCTTCCCCTTTTTTCTCCCTCTCGCTTTCTTCTTTCCATTCCCCCCCCAAAAAAAAAAAAAAAAATCCTCGTTTATTGTACCAACTCTCTCCCTCACCTTCCCACGTGTCTCCCCTCGAATTATTCTCCTTCCCCTCACTTGCCCTTCCAATCTCACTCTTGGCTCCTCTCCCCTCTTCGCTCTGGCTTCATTTTTTGGGTCTCTTGCCTCGCTTTGTCCCTTGCTTTATCTTTGGTTTCCTTGTTTTCTTCACTCTAACTTCATCCTTATTTTCTTCTTCACTCTAACTTCATCCTTGGCTCCTTTCCCCTCTTTGGTCTCTTTCATTTCTTGATCTAACTTCACATCTTTGTTTCCTTTCCCCTCTTCCTCTTTAACTTCATCATTCGTCTCCTTCCCCTCTTCTTCCCTAACTTCACCCTTTGTCTCCTTCCCCTCTTCCTCTTTTTTCCCTAACTTTTCAAACCTTCGGTTCCTTTCCCCTCTTAATCCCATCTTCACCCAAGCCCTTTCCCCTCTTCTCCTCAACACCTTTAGTTCCTTTCCCCTCTTCCTCTTTTTCCCCTAACTTCACCTTCGGTCTCCTCTCCCCTCTTCATTCTAACTTCATCCTTTGTCTCATTTCCCTATTCTCCCTCACTTCACCTTTAGTTCCTTTCCCCTCTTCCTCTTTTTTCCCCCTTTAAGCTTCACCCTTGTCTCCTCCCTTCCCTTCCTCTTTTTCCCCTCCTTCTTCGTCTCCTCTCCCCTCTTAATCCCATCTTCACCCAAGCCCTTTCCCCTCTCTCCCTCACTTCACCCTTGGGCTCTTTTCCCCTCTTCATTTCTAACTTCATCTTTGTCTCATTTCCCTATTCTCCTCACTTCACCTTAGAACTTCATCCCTTCGGTCTCCTCTCCCCTCTTCACCCTTCTCCCACCTCTCCCTAACTTCATCATTCGTCTCATTCTCCTCTTCCTTCACCTACGGTCTCCTCTCCCCTCTTAATCCCATCTTCACCCAAGCCCTTTCCCCTCTGCACCCTACCCTCACCCTAAGCACCACGCGCGCGACTCTGAATTTACCCTAAATATCCATCACCCTGTCTGAGGTTGGTCTAATTTGTAGGCCTACTACAGTCTCGCAGTCTGTCTTCCTGTGGCTTTTCTCTGCTCGTCCCCTCGGCTTTTTTCTTTCTCTCCTCGGGTTTTTCTTTTTCTTCTTTCCCCTTTTATTTCGTTGCTTACTTTTCCGTCTTTTATTCTTTCCCGTCTTTTTTTAGCCTCTTGTTCTTCCTTTTTTCTGTTCTTCACTTCTTTCTGTTTTTCTTTCTCTTCCCTTCTCCCTCTCTTTTCTCCTTTTCTCCTTTACCCTTTCTTCCATCCCTTCCCTCTTCCTCCATTTCTTCTCTTCCTCACACTTTTCTTTCTTTCTTCCCCTTTTAATCCGTTCTTCTTTCCTTTCCCTCTTCCATTTTCTCTCCTTGCGCCTTTCTTTTCTCTTCTTCCCCGCTCCTTCTTTTTGTCCTCTTCCCCTCTTCCTCCTTTCCTTTTCTCTGCCATTCTTCCATCCCTCCCTCTTCATTTTCTCCTCTTCCCCTCTTCCTCCTTTTTCCTCCTTACCCTTCTTCCATCCCTTCCCCTCTTCCTCCTTTCCTCCTTCCTCCTTCCTCCCTCTTCCTCCTTTCTCTCTTCTCCCTTCCTCCTTCCTCCTTTCTCCTCCTTCTTCATCCCTCCCTCTTCATTTTCTCCTCTTCCCCCTCTTCCTCCTTTTCTCCTCTTCCTCTCCTTCCCTTCTTCCATCCCTTCCCCTCTTCATTTTCTCCTCTTTCTCTCCTTCCCTCTCCTCCCTTTCCCTTCTTCATTTTCCTCCTCTTCCCCTTTTCCCCCATCCTCTTCCCTTTTCTCCTCTTCTTCTCCTTCCCCTCTTCCTCCCTTCCCCCTTCTTCTCTATTTTTCTCTTCCTCCCCTCCCCTCTTCCTCCTTTTTTCCTTCTTCCTCCTTTTTTTCCTTTTGCCCTCATCCATCCTTCCCCTCCCCCCAGCTCCCTCCCCTCTCCTCCTCCGCCCTCCACCTCCTTCTCCTCACTTCATCTCACTATATTTTACTATCACTAGGTATTGCGTAGGCTCAGTGGATCTTGGATAGGCCTATATTATTTTGATTACCTGGGCTATCCTTTTCTTTGATGCGAGGTCTATAGGCCTACTTCAATGGAGGGATCGCATCTATAAATTATCGTTGTTTTCCATATATATTTGAATCACTTATTGTGATGTCAGACAGCTTATAAATTATTTCTCAAATTGCAGCTTATTTAAAATGATACAATGAAGTATAAATCAATACAAGAATGGTAAGCATATAAGAGAACGTAAATATAAAGAACAATAAACGATACGAATAATAAATAAAAAAGGTAAACATTTAAACAAAATATCTACATCAAACTAAAAAGAGAGGAAGAGAAAATGGAGGAAAAGAAAAAAGGTAAACATTTAAACAAAATATGAACACCAACTAAAAAAGAGAGAGGAAAGAGAAAATGGAGGAAAAGAACAAAAAGGTAAACATTTAAACAAAATATGAACACCAAAACTAAAAAGAAAGAGAGAAAGAGGAAATGGAGGAA
The DNA here is from genome assembly GCF_003789085.1 of Penaeus vannamei. NCBI lineage: Eukaryota > Metazoa > Arthropoda > Malacostraca > Decapoda > Penaeidae > Penaeus > Penaeus vannamei. The sequence goes on along the minus strand of NW_020869374.1, from coordinate 20,017 downwards.
AATAACCACCACATAAAGAAATGCCTCATTACTGAAGCCGTTGCATTAGTGATCCCTCGGGCCATCCTCAGTGAGCCGGAGAAACAATACGTGTAAAAAAAGAAAAGGAAAAAAATCCCGCCAAAATCTGTAGTACACACGACGTACTTATGAATGAAGTCAGGGGTGCCAACCGTGGAGATCTTTTCCGGGTCACACAAGAGAGAAATTTGACAAAAGCGCGTGCATTTGTGGATGAATGTCTGGTATTTTTGTTTTGTTTCTTTGTTATATTGTATTTTATTCTTCATCACGTGCATTTGTGGATGAATGTTTGGTATTTTTATTGTCTTGTTTGGTTTATTACGTTTTATTCTTCACCACTTGGTATATCGAGCTAAATAGAAGGATTGTGTATAAATACATTTTCCTTTTAAGAAATATCTGATAGGAAGATTAACTTTTAACTTTTTTTTCTCAGCCATCTCTTCCTTACGGCAGTCTCGGCCACTCTCTCACTCAGTTAATCTCAATTTCCGTCTGCCTGTCTCTTAACCTTCGCTAGTCCCTCCTCGAAAGAAAACAAATTTGCACAGAAAATGGGAAGCGCACATAGAAAACGCCTGCCAGGAGCGCCCCCTGTCATGAATGGTTCCCAGGGGACAACAAGGGGAGAGATGAATGGCGGTCGGAAGGGGATACCTGGCAGGGTTAAGAGCTCGCCCTCTTCTTTTTACCCTTCATTCCCTCCCTTTGGCGAATCCTTCTCTGGGAAACCCGACGTCGCTGCATCAAAACGCCCTGAAGCCAGTTGGTCGGTTGCGATGCTTTTGCGCGAGACATACAACCACAACCACCGCGTGAAATGAAAACCATCGTTTCGAAAAGCGAACAACAAAAGCAATTTTCAAAATGTTTCATTCTAGTAACAATAATAAACGTTGAGGATACGCTAGCTTCACCAAGATAAATTTCCTCTTTAAGCATTGTCTCAGAATACGTGGCTTCTTGCAAGGAATAGCAGAGATAACTCCTATATGATGCGGCGCCCATAACCCTACTATGTCTACATGTTTTATAAGCCTCCCTCATTCCTTTCTTTTACCCCCCTCTCCCCTTCTCCTCATCTTCGTCCACTTCCTTTTCCACTTTTCCCTATCATCGTCGTTGTTTTTGTCTCTCTCTCTCTCTCTCTCTCTCTCTCTCTCTCTCTCTCTCTCTCTCTCTCTCTCTCTCTCTCTCTCTCTCTCTCTCTCTCTCTCTCTCTCTCTCTCTCTATCTATCTACTCTCTCTCATTCTTGCTCTTCCCTGCCTACCGGTTTATTCGTCCTCTCCCCATATCACTTCCCTTTCTTTCTCTCCCCTTCGCCTTACAGGTAAACTTCCCAGTCTCTCTCGCTTCCTCTCGCCTTCCCTTCTCCTCTCTCTTCCTCCTCTCTCTCTCCTCGCTTCGCATGCCTCCTCCTCTCCTCTCTCTCTCTCTCTCTCTCGTCTCTCTCTCTCTCTCTCTCTCTCTCTCTCTCTCTCTCTCTCTCTCTCTCTCTCTCTCTCTCTGTGTATCCGCTTTAATTTACACTCTTATTTTTCCCTCCCTGTGTGGCGTGTCTTCATCGCCCTTCCCTTGGTCCTTCCTTCCTTTACCTTTCGCTTTCTTTATCGCTCTACATATGCGCATGTATATGTAGAGCGATACATACATACATACGCACACGCTCTACATACATACATACACACACACATATATACATATGAACCATTCACACACAAGTACACACGAACATACACACAAACATACGCACAAACACACACACACACACACACACATACATTTACATATGTGTGTGTGTGTGTGTAAATAGGTAGATATATATAAGAAAAACAACACCCGCATGCACATACATATGTAATGTATATACCCACAGATATAATATATAAAATTCTATCAACCTATCTATCCATCTACACACACAATCCTCTCTTACTGCAACCCACGCCCCTCTTCCCTCCTTCCTTCCTTCCCTCCCGCTCCTTCCCGATGAAGCAGCTTCCCTCCCGACGGATTAAAAGAGAACAGAAGGGGTCCACGTGCCCTCAGATGGTCTCCCCCTCCCCTCCCCTCCCCCCCTCCTCCCCCAACAGCTGGTGCAAACTGAGGCGGGGGCTGGTGACTCACGCGCTCGAAACACCTTTAAAGATGAACTGAGCCTCGACCTGTGTAGTGTCCTTGTTGTTGTTGTTGTTGTTGTACTGAACCTCGACGTGTGGTGTCCTTGTTGTTGTTGTTGTTGTCTAAACTTGCGTTGTTATTTTTCGGGGGTGGAATTTGAAAGGTATTGAGTTAGTTCTTTTGTTGTTTTTGAGGTTGGTGTTAAGTGTTCGTGTATGTGATTTCATGTTTGTGTATACGGATCTATGGAAACTGGGCATAGTTATCAATTCATAGTATGTATGTATAGTAATTCGTGTATGGATGTATATACACCTAAAAAATAAATAATCAAATTCCCAATTCTATATATCAAAGAACTGGATCCAACAATAAAAATCACACAAATACCCAAATCTTCTAAATAAACAACAAGAAACCATGAGTTTGCTGATGATATGGACGCCGCTCTGCATCAAGCATTGCCGCCACGAAGGTCCCGCTAAGTAAGAAGGCTTCCTGGGAGATATAACCGCGAGGGTGTGGTCGTGCCGAGGGAGGAATGGGAGAGGGGGAAGGATTCTGCCGCGGGAGGTACTTGTGGCTGGCTTCAAACAGCTGGCTTTGGCGACGCAGGATGCAGGGCGAAGCGAACACCTGCAACTGGTTGTTAAGCGGCTCGGAGAACCGCTTCAGTGCATTTGAGGTTCCAGCCGGCCAGTGCGCAGTCAAATGAGGAACTACAGTAGCTATTCGTACACATATAAACACAACACCAAGTATATAGTGACACAAATGAATATGAACACGATAAAGTAGTTAAGCTAACGATAATGATAACGATCATAACAATACTAACGATAACTGATAATCACCATCCTTTGTCTTCCTTTCTCACCATATCTGTAAACAATCTTTTTTTATACCGATTTCTCCCTGTCTCCCTCCCAGCCCCGCCCATCTCTCCATCTCCCTCAGAACAAGACAATCGCTGGTATTTCTTGCTTAATTACCCGTGATCCAGTGGTTCTCAGGAAGCTATTAAACAATTCCAAACTGTACGTCCAACTTGGAAAGTGAGTTAATTACTGTTCATAATAAACTTAAGTGTCGGAGTCTCGTGGGATTTAAGGACCGAGTGGGCTTTGCAAGGTCCGAAGGCCGGTCTCTCGAGAAAGGGGGGGAAATGGCATTTAAAAAGTGTGTGAGCAACTCTGATAAATGCAAACAAGCGGCTTGCAATACGTTTCCAGCGCGCGGCCTCGTCTACAATAGCCAATGGATACGGGCAAACATGCAGAGGGAAGGCGAGGGAGAAGAGGAGGCAGGGAGAATGAGAGCGGGCGGGGCGATGAGGGGGAATAGACACACACGCACACAAACATACATGCATGCATAGATACGTATATGCATATCTCTTTCTCTCCCTCTCTCTCAGGTATATATATATATATATATATATATATATATATATATATATATATATATAATATATATATAATATATATGTATATATATAATATATATATGTATATGTATATATATATTATATAGATAATAATAGATATATAATAAATATATACATATATATGTATATATATAATATATATATACACATATACACATACACACACACACACACACACACACACACACACACACACACACACACACACACACACACACACACACACACACACACCACACACACACACACACACACACACACACACACACATATATATTATATATATATATATATATATATATATATATATATATATATATATATATATACCTGTTTGCGTGTATAAACACATTTAAGTATCCAAATTTCGGAAGAGAGAAAAAAGCCAAAAAAGAGACAGGAGAGAAGGCGAAGGGACACAAGCCCGAAGCCAGACTCTCCCGATGAGAACACAATATTGGCGCGAGAGACGATACAGATTTATAGATTATTTGGCCCTTTGCCTCGCCTTTCGCCGGGAGGAAGGGGAGAAGGAGGATCGAAGGGGAGAGGACAAGGGGAAGTTAGAGTGCTGAAGTGAGTGATATCGGTAATAATGACGTAAGTGAAAAAAATACGGGAGGAAGAAAGGGGGAAAGTTGAGAAATGTGGATAAACAAAGAAAGAAAAAGATAAAAGGGGAAGGAGATATAAATATGGAGAGACGGGGATATGGGAAAGAAAAAGAAAAATGAGAAAAGACGACGAAGACGAAGAAGAAGAAAGAGAACAAAGAAGAAGAAGCATTTTTTCGTAAACATAAAATAAGTGAAGAAGACGAAGAAGAAGAAAAAGAAAAAAATAGTGAAGAAGTGGAAGAAGAAAAAAAAAAAAATATATATATACAAAAGAGCTGGAAAGACATAGAGAAAAAAGTGAAAAATAAGTGATAAAAGCACACGCTCAACACCAAAATTAAGAATATTTTGAGGAAGGGAAGGGAGAGAGAGAGAGAGAGGGAGAGGGAGAGGGGTAAAGTAGCTGGAAATGAGAGGAGAAAAGAGAAAGGAGAAGGGGGAGAGAAGAAGAGAGGAAGAAAGAAAGAAAGAGGGAAAGAGAGAGAGAGAGAGAAAAGAAGAAGCAAGTCACCAAAAAGTGGAGGCTATTTCAAGGCCAAGTAAACACAGGATTTTTTCTCTCTCACTCACTCGAAAATACGGGAGAGAAGAGAAGGTTTAGGAAAGCGCAAGATAATTAGATAGATTGCGTGTCTTTAAGAGAGAGAGAGAGAGAGGCTTTTAATGAGGGAGGGAAGGGAGAGAGAGAGGAGAGGAGAGAGAAGAGAGAGAGAGAGAGAGAGATAAAGTAAGTAAATAAGTAAAGAAAGAGAGAGAGAGATGGGAAATAAATAAACAGAGAGAGCAGAAAAGAAGAGAGAAAAAGAAATGGAAGACATATAAAAAGCACGGTTCATACGACCACACATACACAACACACCCACACACACACCACAGCCACATACACACACTAACACACACGCACAAGAATCAACGAATCACCAAAAAAATCAACAATAAACAAAGCAATGGTGTTTCTTGGTATGGCCAATCTGCACAACAGCGATAAAGCAAATACCTATTATGGCCAATAGATCAAGCCACCAACAGACAAACCCCGTAATTATCACATCTACAGGTGGGCTCTGTAGGGGCGTGCGCAGGCGTTTTGTGGGCGGGTGGGCGGTAACGGCGCAACAGGGTGAGAGGATGAGAGGGTGAGAGGGGGAGGGAGGGTGGGTGGGGGAGTGAGGAAGGGAAGGGGGAGGAGGAGAAAGGGGAAGGGGAGAGAGAGGGAAGGGATGAGGAAGGGAGGGGAGGAGGGAGAGTGCGGAGTTAGGGAAAGGGTTGGAGAGGGGAGAGGGAGAGAGGAGATGAGGGGAGAGGGAGAGGGGAGGAGAGGGAGATGAGGAAGGGGGAGAGAGGGAGAGGGTAGAGGGTGGGGGATGAGAAAGGGAAGGGGGAGAGAGGACAGAGGAGAGGAGAGAGAAGAAAGGGGATGAGGGAGGGAGAGAGGAGAGGAGGAGAGGTGGGAGGATGAGGAAGGGAGGAGGAGAGAGACAGAGGAGAGGAGAGAGAGGGAAGGGATGAGGAAGGGAGGGGGAGAGAGACAGGAGGAGGAGGAAGAGGGAAAGGAGGGGGTAGAGTAAGTGAAAAGGAGGGGAGAAAAGAGAGGAGGAGAAAGAAAGATAGATAGATAGAGAGAGAGGAGAGGATGGATAGATAGACAGATAGATAGATAGAGAGAGAGAACTAAAGAAGACAGACAGATAAAGAAGCGAAGGAGAGAAGAGATAAAGAAGAGAAGCGAGGAGAAGATGAGAAGGGGAGAAACAACACAGGAATGAGAAGAGGGGGGGGCGGGAGGGGAGGAGGGAGGGGAGGGGAGGAGGGGGGGGCGGTTATGTTTAGGGGGGAAGTAACTCATTCACGGTCGTTGTTCAGTGAAACCGGATGACTCCCTGGTGCCTGCAGTGGGTGGGGGCTGTCGATTTGTTTGTTCGGATTTTGTGTTTGTTTTGATTTGTGTTTGTTTTGATTTTGTGTTTGTTTTTGATTTGTTTGTTTGTGTTGTGTTTTGATTGTTTGATTGTTTGTTGTGATATTGTTTTTTTCTGATTTTGTGTTTGTTGTGAATTTGTTTTTTTTTGTTATTTTGTTTGTTCTGATTTTGTGTTTCTTGTGAATTTGTGTTTGTTTGTATTTGTTTGCTTTGGTAATTGTGCGGATGATTTTAAAGATTCTTGAGGAAAATTTTTTTTAGGGATTTTATAATGGTTTGCAAAGAAATAATTAGGGAATTTTTATGGGGAGGGATCATTTAGGGAATTTTTGGGGGTGGGGGATCTCCTAGTGATTTTTTTATGGTGATTTAGAATGATTTAGACTTGTTTTTTTTTTTTTTTTTTTTTGGGGGGGGGGAGGGAGAGGGGTAATGGTACTACGGAATGTGTTTAAGGTTTTAAGGATTTAAGGATTTTTGGCGTGGCGAATATATATTATGTATATTTTTTTTTCGGGGGGGGGGGCGAGGGGAGTGGTGGGAATGAGTTTAGGGATTTAAGGGATTTTTGACACGAGCTGGAGATTTTTTTTTAAAGGATTTTTATGGTAATGGACTGTTATTTTAGGGATCTTTTAAGGGGGGGGGGAGGGGGGTTCTGGTTAAAGGATTTTTAAAGGACATCGAAGAGAATTTTAGGGTAATTGCACAAAATATATAGGAATTTAGGGAATCACTTTGAGTAAATAAAACATCGCCAAAACAACAGAAAAAAAATAGATCATACACCATAATTCCTATCAATATTTTGCTATTTTCTCTTCTTTCTCCTTTCCTCCTCCGTTCTTATTCGCATTCCGTCATTATTCTTCGTTTCCTTTGTTTATTCCTTTAACAACCCTTACGCTACCGCCACTTCTTCCTGTTTATCTGTCCTCTCCCTTTATTTGCTTTCTTGGTCTACTTCGTTCTCTTCTTTTATCAGTTATTGTATTGTCTGTCTCTCTCCCTCCCCCCATTATCATTATTTTTTTTATTTCTATTATTTATCACCTATTTTTTCTCATTCACTTTATCTGCTTTATTGGTCTGTCTCGTACTTTTTCGTTTATTTTTCTTGAAATTTTGGGTTTATCTACTTTATTGGCTTATTTCTTACGTCTCTTCATTTATATCACTTCTCTCCATATTATTGGCCTATATCCGTACTTTCTGTTTTTATCTTTCTTTATCATCCCCTTAGTCGGATTCTTTTTTATTTCACTTTCTCACATTTCCTTTCCCTTCCTTCTATCAACTTTTTTTTATTTATCTCTTACCTCCCTTCATTTATCGCGTTCTCCCACCTATATTCGTCGTAACTATTTTTTCTTCACTTCTCTCAC
>NW_020869374.1:0-2500 GCF_003789085.1 Penaeus vannamei | reverse complement strand
TTCTCTCTTTCTTTCTCTCCCCCCGGTTATGGGTCTCTCGCTTTTATTTATTATTTATATATGTCTTGTATATAATATATTATATATAATATAATATATTATATATATATATATATATATATATATATATATATATATATATATACATATGTATGTTAAGACGCACTCGTTATATACGTATACGAATGCGTATATATATATATATATATATATATATATATATATATATATATATATATATATATATATATATATATATATATAATATATATATATATACTCTATATATCCCCTCCCTCTTACTCTTTCTTATCCTTTCACTTTCACTCTCACACTCCTATCCTCTTTCCCTCTTTGACCTCTCCTCCTCCTCCTCTCCTTCTTCTCCCTCGTCACTCTTCCCTTCCTTCCCTCCCTCTCTCTCTCTCTCTCGTCTCTCTCTCTCATCTCTCTCTCTCTCTCTCTCTCTCTCTCTCTCTCTCCTCTCTCTTCCTCTCCTTCTCTCTCTCTCTCCTCCTTTCCCTTTATCTTCCCCTTCTTTCTCTCTCACATATCTCACTCTCCCTCTCTCTTTCTCTCTCTCTCCCTCTCCGTTCTCTCCTTTTCTCTTACTCACTCCAGCCTCTCTTTTCCTCGTTTAAAAGTAATATTGAAGAACAAAAATACCTTGCCGTGGTTGCAGCTCCCAAGGTCAGCCTCACCTGCAAAAACAATAATAATTAATTCAAAGAGAAAAAGAAAAGGAAGAAGGGATGAAAAAGAAAAAAAAAAGAGAGAAAAAAAAAAAGTTTTAACGTTTTTCGTTTCAAAAAAAAAAAAAATCTCTGTTTCAAATTCGTGGGGTGGGATTAATTTCTTGTTTTGTCGTTGTTTTTTATTTGTTTATTATCGTCGTTATTTTTAGATGCAGGATCCACATAAGACTTTAATTTGTCTCTTTGTATATCACTAAGTTTTTTGGTTTGTTTGTTTTTTCGTCTTTTTTGTTTTCTTCTGGTCTTCTTCGCGACGCTAGAAAATTTCAAGATAATATTTCTTGAATAGAATAAGAGGGAAATTTAGCACCATGTTGGGAGTGGACCCAACACACTCAACATACACGCACACTCAAACACACACGCCACGCTCCACAACATACCTCGACAGCACACCACCACACTCACATACACGCCACCACTCATACACACACGCGACGCTCACACATACCTGATCAGCCACACACACCCAACACTCAACCAGTACACGCACGCTTCACCACACACACGCACGCGTCACACGAACACGGCACGCACGCACTCATTCGCAACACACACACACAACAAACACACGGCCTCACTCACACAACACCAAACGCACACACACGACACAAAACACTCAACATATCTACACCACACACAAACACTCACATTACACACACACACACAGACAACTTCACACACACGACACACACAACAAACACACACAGCCACACACACGACACACACAAACCACAACCAAACACACACACACACACACAGACACACACACCACACACTCAAACACACACACACACACAACACACACACACACACCCACAAAACACAACACACACACACAAAAACAGACACACGACACAAACACACACACACAAACCACAGCAAAACACACACCAATTATATAATGATTTTTAAAGATGAATGACAACTCCTATATTACCATTCGGTGATAAAAAAAGCAGCGGTAACAGCATGACCATTGCAAGATTGGCCAATAGTAACTGCTCTGATATTTATATTATTATTATTATTACTATTATTATCTTTATTTATTTATTTATTTTTTATTTTTTCTATTTATCTTTTTTTTTTTTTTTATGAAGTATAATAATTGTAATCATGATAATGCTTGTGTTTTATTTCATTTATTCAATTTCTTTTTATTATTATTATTATTTTTTTTTTTTTTGTTAATGAGTGTAATATTTGTTAATCATGATAATGCTTGTTGTTTTTATTTCATTTTATTAATTTCTCCTTCGCATGGTCTTTACCGACTTTCATTATCTTTGTTCCTTTCTTATTATAATTATCACTCCTCCCTTCTCCTCCCTTTCTTCTCCTTTTTGTTCCCGTCCACTATTCTATCTCTTCCTCTCTCTATTTTATTATTTCATTTTTATTTTATTTTATGATTTTTTTATGTTAATGAGTAAAATAGTAATATGAATATTTGAAAGAGTAATGACAATTATCATGATTAATATGATAAGGAATGAAATAATGAACTGTGATGATCATAATAATGCTCTTATAATATAATATAAATGTAGGAATAATTAGAAGGGGAATAACAAATATGATAATTTTCTGGCATTGCCTCACTTCTCTTTTCTTTATAAATTGACCAGAATTATTGAAAGAAGGGGGAAAAAACATGCTTTTCATTACTCCAAGTTTTATTAGATATCGCATATCTTTATTGGCTGGTCTTGCCCGTTCGATGAAAAAGGAAAAGCCCAAAC
>NW_020869373.1:229367-230638 GCF_003789085.1 Penaeus vannamei | reverse complement strand
ACGTGTCCCGACGATCTCTGTCACAGAATGCGAGCTGCTTTGCTATGCACGAGAGTCGTCCGTGTTGCTTACTAGGCAAGGGAGAGAGTGTGGGAGTGGGATGGGAAGGGGAAGATGGGGAGAATATAGAGAGTAACTGAATAAGGATGGGGTGGAGTAGTGTGGCAAGAGTGAGAAGGCAGAGAGAGATAGGGAAGGGAAGAGGAGTGAGAGAGGAGGAATACGTGAGAGAAGGGGAGAGAGTGAAGAGAGAGAAGGAGAGAGAGAGAGAGAGACGCGAGAGAAGAGAAGAGAAGAGAGAGATGACATGAGACAGAGAGATGAGAAAGAGAGAGCACAGACAGACAGACAGACAAAACAATCCAAAAAAGACAGACAGACAGAAGATAGAGAGAACAGGCAAACAATAAAAAGAAGACGACAACAATAACAAACAATCAGAAGAAGACAGACACAGACAGAAAAATAGACTACAGACATACAATCAGATAGACCAGCAGGACAGATAGACATACAGCACAACAGACAGATGACAGACAGACGACAGACAGACAGACAGACAAGATAGACATACAGATATACATGCAGAACAACATATTAGACATGCAGACAACAACAGTTATAGACAGACAGACAGATAGACAGACATTACAGATAGGCACAATAGACAACAGATAGATAACAGATAGACATGCAGACAGACAGACAGATCACAGGACAGACAGATAGATCATTGCAACAGACATTAGATAGACCAATCAATCCAGAAAAAGTTATCAGACAGACAGATAGACAGACAGACAATAGACAGAAGAATCAGATAGACATGCAGACAGACAGACAGATAGACAGACAGACGATAGACATGACACAGACAGATAGACAGACAGACAGATAGGCAGACAGATAGACAGACAGGACAGCGATAGGAAGACAGACAGATAATAGACATGCATGGACAACAGACAGATAGACAGACAGATAGACATGCAGACAGACAGACAGATAGACAGACAGACAGATAGATAGACAATCAATCCAGAAAAGACAGACAGACAGATAAGACATGCAGACAGACAACAATAGACAGACAGACCAGGAACCAAAAAAGAAGACAGACAGAGAGATAACAGACCAGTAACAAACAGACAGACAGATAGACAGACAGACAAGACAAAGAGACAGGACAGAGACCAGACAGATAGGACAGACACAAACAATCCAAAAAAAGACGACAGACAGAACAGAGACAGACAGATATAACAGATAAA